>JAWPHD010011204.1:20000-86049 GCA_037043455.1 Cyrtodaria siliqua
AGCTCTATTAGGAATAAGGGTTTTACATATGACCTTAACCTTGATGACCTTGACTTTTATAGTTCATTGACTTTTCAGTTTACTGTCATTTATTTGCTATTTAAGTTTGTATCTGATCAAAAACTAAATGCAATAAACATCCAATCTTGGATGGAAGTTGTATGTTACGAAGTACATCTCATTCCGACATGGTGGTACCCATTTTTTACATAAAAATAGTCCAATCCCTTCTAGGTGAGATGTATTTATCTGCAGATTTCTTGTTAATAATTCTTTACATAATAATAGTCCAATTAGGCGAGTGTTTAAATCTGTGGATTTCTTGTTTACTAACTGTTGATATAATTGTGTTAATGATTTTGTTCGTTAATTGTCATTTAAATCCCGTCTGATCTGTTCAAAGAAAAGGATGCATGATGCTTAATAGTCTCTTGAGGTTTTTATAGGAATTTAAAACCGGAGCTTGCTTTGTGTTTTTCTAGGAAGAATCCCTAAGCTATGGTAGGTAGTCACTAATATTATAAAGTTTGCTGTTGCAACCCAGCAAATAAAATATGCATATGATTTACTATCTGTTGTCATGGAATGCTTGTTGAATAAGCCAACAACCTGAAATATATGTAACCCTGAAGAGGACCTGTCTTCATATGAACTTTGGTACTAAATAAGACTACAGTCGGATGGTTCTGGGGTGGACAGGGAGACTCTTTCTTTCCCACCAAATCAACCTTAATGCCACTTCTGTTCTCTCAACTTTGAAGTGACCAAAAATAACCTATATACTGTGTTGAGCTGTTAGGCAACAATTCAGTTTATAATCTTATCAAAAATACAAAAGAATTAATTTATTAATAATAATGTAATAATTTATCTATTAATTAATAATAATAATTTAATATATAATACATAATATTGTACTAGTAAATTCCAAAACAAATATTGTAGTATTCTATATACTTAAAAATATAATTTGATCTTTTCAAATTTTCATTTGATAAGAGCAAAATAAATAATTTAAAATATACAATATTAATTTAAAATAAATAATAATTTAAAATATATAAAATTAATAAAAACATGAATAAAATTAGTTTGGTCTTATAATTAATTAATGATAAGATCAAAGGATAAAAATTAAATATGTTATTCATATAGTTAAATTGTTGTTTAACAGTTCTGAACACTCTATGTAGGCTATATATATAGGTCACCGCCAAGAGAGAGACGGAGAGTGTAAAGAGGAACCCAGGATCACCCTAATTTTACTATCCATTTGATGATTGATTTACATAATGACTTTGAATAAAAGAAAATCAGATTTCCCCAAATGTCAAAAAATCTGATATTACTAAGGGTCCTATAGAAACCGCAGCATCCAAATGCAATGGCATAAGGCAGATTTGTTTCAGCAGGATGGCTGGAACAAGTTTGATACTAAGGAAAATTGATGTGCACGTTAAATGGTGTTTTTAATTGCCCTTTTTATGGAAAAATGAGATTTACTGCTTGTTCATGGATTAACTTAATTCATAGATCTGTTCTTTTAGTCCGATAAGTATCTGTATATTTAGGGATCTGTGAATTTAACCGGTTAAAATTTATTACAATAACATCTTCAACAATGAGTGAAATCATCACTGCATAACATTGAGAGTTACTGCCCTTGATGATGTCAAAACAAGGTTTAGCTTCACAATTTGTACTAGCTGTTTCAAATTTTCCCCAAACTAGATACGACAATTTGTTTGAATAAGAGGGTGTCATGTACCATATTTGTTTACAAGATCAAGGGTACTGGTCTAGGGAATGCATTTTTTGTGTCGTATCTGTTGATAACTTCTATGTACGTGTCATTGTTAGACTAGCTGTCATGTAGCAACATTGGTGTCATAATCGGTTCAGTGTCGCTATGTTCGGACAATATATCATGGAATATTGTTACCCATTCCAATTTACTCAATCATTTCAGAAAATGGGATAAAATATTACTTAGGAGTCGAGGTCATTCATTGTTTTTGTCTTTTTCTTAACTTTTTGACTGCTCGTTTCATATTTAAATTAATTACGCCTTTTGCAATTCATTAGATAAAAGATGAAGTTTTCCATTCGGTAGACTGGGTTAACTTATTTGTAACATAAGCAGTGATTAATGGTTTTGTACATGGACTACTTTTTGTAATTTTTTTTCACTCTTAATAAATAAAGGTTAACTTCATCCTTCCTCATATAGCCCGTAGAGCAATACTTGATACGCCCGCTGCCACAATTGTGGGAGTGGGAATAGTGTTACAATTGTCTGTAAGTACTACATACTACATTACATTACATATATTTTTGCTATCATCTGTAATTTCATAAAATTTGAGTTGATTTATCATGAATATGGATTTAATTGGTAGTAACAAGAATGTGCAAAATAATAGTGACAGTTCTCACACCTGTCAATAATGATGTTTGCTTCTTGTCAACACTTACTGCCTGTCAATGGCACTCCGATGACAGTTCTGACACCTGTCGGTAATGAGGGACAGTTCTCACACCTGTCGATAATGAGGTTCGCTTTCTTGTCAACACTTATTGCCAGTGTCATATTATCCAATTACAATATGGCATTTACAAACTGAATGATTTCTTCTTAGATTTTTAGAAGAAAAAAATAATTAAAAATTAAAAATTAAAAATAAATAAATGGTTATGGTGGTTTTAATAATGTGTTTGATTTATATTTGTTTTCATGTAATGATCGCTGGTAAATGGTATTGGTGCTGCTGCTGCTGCTGCTGGTAAATGGTATTGGTGCTACTGTTGCTGCTGCTGGTGAATGGATATACTTAGAAGTGCTGATTTGTAAGTTATTCAGTTATTTATATAAATATTTGAATAATATTCACATTACAGTAAACCTGTATTCAGAGACCACTGAAGAGAAGATCAAAATGTGTACAGGTAATCCCTTAATACAGGTGTAGCTTAATTTAAAACACTAGGAATCTATGTGAGGAAACTATCCCACTGGCTTTCAGGACTTCAGTGCTTCTAACCAGGTGGTCTAACGCCGGACTTACCTGCTGCTATGTGTAAGATCAGGTATTCCAGTCCTGTTGAATATCCCTAACCGGTGTGCAAGAACCTACTGCCTTGTGCTTGCAACAAATTTTCTTATTGTGTCACATGCATAGCATGGCAGACACTTAGGGATAACTTTGTCCATCGACAGTCTGTCGTCGCCCGTCACACTTTAACCTGCAGCCTAACCTTGACCATAACTTGAAAAGTATTTGACCTATGTTCATAAACCGTTACACACTTTTTCATTTAAACCCAAGGAATGTTGTTACACGTCAAATGGCTCAGACTTCGATTTTGGCAGAGTTGTGCCCCTTTTCATAAAACTTTAACCTCGACCTATCCAAGCTGAATTACGCACATGACAGGGGACACAAGTGTTCCGTCTTCTAGACGACATGATTAAATAGTATCCGGTTACTGTACACCATTAGTTTCAAGAACCGTGTTTTGTGTTTACAGATATGACAACGTTCTGGAAGGGGAGGAGCTACGCTCGAGGTTGGAGGGAGCGACACATCTCATTGAGCATCCTACACAGATGAAACCCCCAGGTAAGTGTTGAGAAATAATAGGTATGTGTCAAGAAATAATCGGTAGATGTCTAGAAATAAATGCTATTTCACGGCTCCTAGGGGAGCAGTGGGGTTTTACGTCCTGTTAACACATTTTATTGGGTTATATTGAGACAGCAACCTCAGAGGGAGATGAGTGTATGAAATTTAGCATCAGACGTCTCCACCAGGGAGCAAGTGGTGGATGACCTAAATAAAGGGTTTGCTTAATGGCTTAACAACACACTATCTGAGGTTATTTAGAGCCACCTCATACAGAAGGGCAAGGATACATAGGAATCCAGACACCATACAATACCCTTTAATTAACTTGAGCCTTCTGTGGTTCTTTTACGATCTTGAAGGATATACACCAACGCCTCTAATAGCCGCAGTTTTAGTTTGAAATATGTTTCTGTTTTTTATCTAAAATCACCGGCGTCAAGATTGTAACAAACTCATTTAAATTTGTACAATAAAGTTTTCACATTAAATAAAATTACCTCCGTCATTTACTTACTTTTGTTTAAAAAATCCGGTATTTTGAAAATTCAGTGTCTTCTGGAACCTCTTTCTGGTTTAACTTTCACTATAACAGCAAAAGTACGATTTTTTCTTTCAACATGTCGCGCACAAAATCCAGGTCCGTGGCTCCAAGGTCAAGGTCACACTTAGAGATCAAAAGGTCAAAATCCGTTCGTCTGTACACTCTTGTCCGCTTCATAACTCTGACAATAATGGATGGATTTTCAAATAACCGCACAATTGCTCACCACAAGGGAACGTGTCGCAAAAAACACCCAAAAAAACAAAAACAAAAATTTTTTTTAATAATTTTTTTTTTTTTACATTTTATTTGATTTGATTTTTAGCTCGACTGATCAGAGATCAGCAGAGCTGATGCCGTGGTCCGTCGTCCGTCTGTCAGTCTGTCCGTTTGTCTGTCCGTAAACTTTTATTTTTAGCGACAACTCCTCTGAAACTACTGGATGGATATTCATGAAACTTTACAGAAATGTTGCCCATAAGGTCTAGTTGATCCTAGCAAAAATTCATGTTGATGTGAAATACAAGATGGCCGCCAAAGCTAAAAAAAGAGTTTTAAAATACAAGTTTGTAGCGACTACTTCTTGAAAACTATAAGTGATATTGATATGGGACTTTTTCTAAAATGATAAGCATGACATGATGTTGATCCTTGTCAAAAATCGTTTTGATTCAACTTTAAACATGGCTGCCAGCGGCCATCTTTGTTTACATAGAGTTATATAGTAGAAACTTGTAGCGACTACTCCTCTGAAACTACTTGGCGGATTGTCATGAAACTTTACAGGAATGTTGCTCTTGATGTCTAATTGATCCTAGCAAAATTTCAGATCTGCCAGAAATTCAAGATGGCCATCACAGCTAAAAATAGATTTTTAAAAAATAAGTTTGTAGCGACTACTTCTTGAAAACTATAAGTGATATTGATATGGGACTTTTTCTAAAATGATCAGCATGACATGATGTTGATCCATGTGGACAATTATTTTGATTCGACGTTTAACATGGCTGCCAGTGGCCATCTTTGGTTACATAGAGTTATATAGTAAAAACTTGTAGCGACTACTCCTCTGAACTACTTGACGGATGTTCATGAAACTTCACAGGAATGTTGCTCTTGATGTCTAATTGATCCTAGAATCTTTTTACGTCTGCCGGAAATTCAAGATAGCCGCCACAGCTAAAAATAGATTTAAAATAAATAAGTTTGTAGCGACTACTTCTTCAAAACTATAAGAGATATTGATATTGGACTTTTTCTAAAATGATCAGTATGACATGATGTTGGTCCTTGTCGAAAATCGTTTTGATTCGACGTTAAACATGGCTGCCAGCGGCCATCTTTGTTTACATAAGAGTTATATAATGAAAACTTGTAGCGACTACTCCTCTGAAACTACTTGACGGATTTTCATGAAACTTCACAGGAATGTTGCTCTTAATGTCTAATTGATCCTATCGGTCGGCCGGAAATTCAAGATGGCCGCCACGGTTAAAAATAGATTTTCAAAAAACAAGTCTGTAGCGACGACTTCCTGAAAACAAAATCAATCAGTAGAGCTTCAAGGTCATTGACCTCTTGTTATTGTTTGTTTGATTGATTTTTAGCTCTTCTGATCAGAGATCAGCAGAGCTTATGCCGTGGTGCGGCGTCCGTCGTCCGTCTGTCTGTCCGTCTGTCCGTCCGTCCGTCTGTCCGTAAACTTTTATTTGTAGCGACTACTTCTCTGAAACTACTGGATGGATATTCATGAAACTTTACAGAAATGATGCCCATGAAGTCTAGTTGATCCTAGCATGTTGATGTGAAATCCAAGATGGCTGCCAAAGCTAAAAATAGATTTTTAAAATACAAGTTTGTAGCGACTACTTCTTGAAAACTATAAGTGATATTGATATGGGACTTTTTCTAAAATGATCAGCATGACATGATGTTGGTCCTTGTCAAAAATCGTTTTGATTCGACGTTAAACATGGCTGCCAGCGGCCATCATTGTTTACATAGAGTTATATAGTAAAAACTTGTAGCGACTACTCCTCTGAAACTACTCAACGGATTTTCATGAAACTTTACAGGAATGTTGCTCTTGATGTGTAATTGATCCTAGCAAAATTTCAGATCGGCCAAAAATTCAAGATGGCCGCCACAGCTAAAAATAGATTTGTAAAAAATTAGTTTGTAGCGACTACTTCTTGAAAACTAGAAGTGATATTGATATGGGACTTTTTCTAAAATGATCAGCATGACATGATGTTGGTCGTTGTCAAAAATCGTTTTGATTCGACGTTAAACATGGCTGCCAGCGGCCATCTTTGCTTACATAGAGTTATATGGTAAAAACTTGTAGCGACTACTTCTCTGAAACTACTTGACGGATGTTCATGAAACTTCACAGGAATGTTTATCTTGATGTCTAGTTGATCCAAGCAAAATTTCAGGCTGGCCGGAAATTCAAAATGGCCGCCACGGCTAAAAATAGATTTAAAATAAATACATTTGTAGCGACTACTTCTTGAAAACTGTAAGTGATATTGATATGGGACATTTTCTAAAATGAATTTCGATGAAACTTTAAACATGGCTGCTAGCGGCCATCTTTGTTTACATAGATTTATATAGTAACAACTTGTAGCGACTACTTCTCTGAAACTACTTGACACATTTTTATGAAACTTCACAGGAATGTTGCTCTTGATGTCTAATTGATCCCAGATTTTTTTTAGGTCGGCCAGAAATTCAAGATGGCCGCCATGGCTAAAAACAGATTTTTAAAAAAAAAGTTTGTAGCGACTACTTCTGAAAACTAAGTGATATTGATATGGGACTTTTTCTGAAATGATCAGAATGACAAGATGTTGATCCTTGTCGAAAATTACTTTGATTCGACATTAAACATGGCTGCCAGTGGCCATCTTTGTTTACCTAGAGTTATGTAGTAAAAACTTCAACTTGTAGCGACTACTCCTCTGAAACTACTTGACATTTTTTTATGAAACTTCACAGGAATGCTGATCACCTAGCTATCAAAATCTATCAGTAGAGCTTCAAGGTCATTGACCTCTTGTTTTTAGTTACTGAAATGTTTACACACACACACACACACATATTTATCATGATCCAATCCAATGAGAAACTTAACCTTGTCAATAACTTTCAAAATGTTAGGATGAAACTTTGTACACATTTTCAGCAACACCCAATTACAATTACACTTGTAATAAGCGACCACACAAGGGATTGTCTAAAAGTGTTTGCCTAATAAAATGGTCATTGAATAGAATAAATATCTGAATTTGAGCCTACTTATAAAGTACTGTGACAAAAGCGAAAGTAAATACTCAGCTGAAAATGAAATGCATGTTTTATGATGCAGTTGTCGCGGAAAATCAGTTTTCATTTCAACATTTATTTCTCGCAAGACTGTGTAGGTCTTATCTTATTGAAGGGTCATCTGTTGATTATTTGTTGGTAATTTTCCATGAGAAAATTTAAGGTTTGTTTTCCTTAAGTCAAGGTCAATTATTATCTCGAATTTTGCGAGACTGATCAACAAGAACACTCGGCTAATATCCTTTAATCAGAAATGACCGAGAATGTTGTGATTGACACAATTGTCTTGCGACAAAAAAATGGTTCGCACCTTTCTAACTTCAGTTGTTAACAACAAGCGTGATTATCCAATTTGGACATAGTAAGCCGATAATTTATGATTTGATAGTCCACGTATCTCATTAGTGGTCGCTTAATGATTGAAATTATTGATATTGGTGTGAAAACGGACGGTTGTTGGTCTTGTTAGGCAAAATTTGCTTAATGTACTTAAAATATAGAAGGAAAATTACCGGGGGACTCAAAAGTGGTCGCATACGACAATTGGTCACTGAATGCAGGCGGTCACATGAGCATGTTTGACTGTACTACATTTATAAAGGCCTATAACTCTCTGATTCGTTTGTTTTTAGCTCTACTGATCAGAGATCAGCAGAGCTTATGCCGTGGTGCGGCGTCCGTCGTCCGTCTGTCTGTCTGTCCGTCTGTCCGTAAACTTTTTTTTGTAGCGACTTCTTCTCTGAAACTACTTGGCGGATTTTCATGAAACTTTACAGAAATGTTGCCCATGAAGTCTAGTTGATCCTAGCAAAAATTCATGTTGATGTGAAATCCAAGATGGCCGCCAGATCTAAAAATAGGTTTTTAAAAAACAAGTTTGTAGCGACTTCTTCATGAAAACTATAAGTGATATTGATATGGGACTTTTTCTAAAATGATCAGCATGACATGATGTTGGTCCTTGTCGAAAATCGTTTTGATTTGATGTTAAACATGGCTGCCAGCGGCCATCTTTGTTTACATAGTTATATAATGAAAACTTGTAGCGACTACTCTTCTAAAACTACTTGACGGATTTTCATGAAACTTCACAGGAATGTTGCTCTTGATGTCTAATTGATCCTAGCAAAATTTCAGGTCGGCCGGAAATTCAAGATGGCCGCCACGGCTAAAAATAGATTTTCAAAATACAAGTTTGTAGCGACTACTACTTGAAGACTATAAGTGATATTGATATTGGAGTTTTGTGAAATGATCAGCATGACATGATGTTGGTCCTTGTCAAAAATTGTTTTGATTTGACGTTAAACATGGCTGCCAGCAGCCATCTTTGTTTACATAGAGTTATATAGTAAAAACTTGTAGCGACTAATCCTTTGAAACTACTTGGCAGATTTTCATGAAACTTTACAGGAATGTTGCTCTTAATGTTTAATTGATCCTAGCAAAATTTCAGATCGGCCAGAAATTCAAGATGGCCGCCATAGCTAAAATTAAATTTTTTAAAAAAGAAGTTTGTAGCGACTACGTCTTGAAAACTATAAGTGATATTGATATGGGACTTTTTGTAAAATGATCAGCATGACATGATGGTTATCAGAGTCAAACATTATTTTGATTCGACGTTAAACATGGCTGTCAGCGGCCATCTTTGTTTACATAGAGTTATATAATGAAAACTTGTAGCGACTATTCCTGTGAAACTACTTGACGGATTTTCATGAAACTTCACAGGAATGTTGTTCTTGATGTCTAATTGATCCTAGCAAAATTTCAGGTCGTCCGGAAATTCAAGATGGCCGCCACGGCTAAAAATAATTTTTCAAAAAACAAGTCTGTAGCGACTACTTCCTGAAATCAAAATCAATCAGTAGAGCTTCAAGGTCATTGACCTCTTGTTTTTTAAATATATCTGTTGGTTTCATATTGCTCCAAGGTCAAGGTCACACTTACAGGTCTGTCACTTAGGCCAGATAGAAAAATACCTGTGTTTCTGGTTACTCAGTTGAAAAAATTAGGGTAGGTAGGGTTTTTTTTTTTTTTTTTTTTTTTATGATAAAAAACTAGGGTCGGCGCCAAAATATAGGGACGGTCGGGTAACCAGAAACACAGGTATTTTTCTCCCCGACCTTACTGTAACATTTCTTGATTATTATTTTTTTGGTGTTAACGCCGTGTTAGCAGGAAGCATTGCTGTGCCTATTGCATTTTTTTGCTGTTCGTTGATTTTTGACGGAGTTACGGCCCCTTGACATTTTTTTTTTAATTTCTTGTCGGCGCTACTCCTCCTAAATGCCTTGTTGGATTGAAAAAAAAGTTGTTGTTTTTGTTGTTTTTTTAAAAAAAAAAAAAATTATTTTATTTTTATTCTTTGATTGATTTTTAGCCAGCAGAGCTTATGGGATGCCGAGTTGTCCGTCGTCCGTCCATCGTTCGTCGTCCGTGGTTAACTTTTGTCTCGTTAAGACGATAGGGCCTTCATTTTTTATCCGATCTTTACCATACTTTAACAGGTCGTTAATATCAATGAAAGCTCGGTTGAGTTCGAAAACCAGCCAGATCGGACAAGTAACAGCGGAGTTATGGCCCTTGATTTAGTTAAAAATGCTATACTGCGGTATTTTGCCTCGTTAAGATGATAGGGCCTTCATTTTTCATCCTATCTTTACCAAACTTTACCATATTGTTAATATCAATGAAAGCTCGGACAAGTTCGAAAACCAACCAGATCGATCCAGTAACAGTGGAGTTATGGCCCTTGATTTTGTTAAAACTGCTATAATTTGCCTCGTCATACGTTAGGGCCTTTATTTTGCATCTGATCTTTGCCAAACTTTAGCAGATTTTATGACTTTCTTTTTATATATATATTATTTATTTATTTTTTTAATTATTTTTTTTAAATATTTTTATTTTAATTTTTTTATTTTTTTATTTTTTATTTTTTATTTTTTTTTTAATAACGTATTTTTATTTTTTTTAATTATTATTTGTAAGTTTTTTATTTATTTTTTATTTTTTAAATTATTATTATTATTATTTGTAATTTTTTTTAGCTCTATGTTGGACCAGTTGGACCAGTAACAGAGGAGTTATGGCTCTTGATTTAGTTAAAAATGCTATATTTTGCCTCGTTAATATGGTAGGGCCTTCATTTTCATCTGATCTTTACCAAACTTTACCAGATTCTTTAGTTATGGCCCTTGATTTAATTAAAAAGCTGTTTTTTAATGGCAGTCACTCGCTTCATTGATGTTATAAGAGCCGTGTTAGCCAGTAGAGCGTCCACAGGCCCTCTTGGGCCTCTTGTTTTTTATGCCCCCAAAGGATGGCATATAGTAGTCGCACTGTCTGTCCGTTCGTCAGTACACTCAGGTCCGCTTCATAACTCTGAAATAATAGACGGATTTTCAAGTAACTTCGTACAATTGCTCACCACAAGACGACGAGTCGCGCACAAAATCCAAGTCCGTGGCTCTAAGGTCAAGGTCACACTTAGAGATCAAAGGTCAAAATCCGTCCGCTTCATATCTCTGACAATAATGGATGGATTTTCAAATAACTTCGCACTATTGCTCACCACAAGATGTCTTGTCGCGATTTTTTTATTTTTTTTTTAAATTTTATTTTATTGGCCGGAGGCCCCGGGTTCAATCCTCCGGGGTGCCACTGAGTTCCGTCGGTGTGTTCTTGGGCAAGACACTTTCCCTTAGCCCCGTCCGTCGGATGGGGACGTAAACCGGGCGGTCCCATGTATCGGTCTATCCTCCGAGCACGTTAAAGAACCATAGGAATCTATTCGATAATAAGAGTAGGGCAGGTTCCCGGATTCCTATGTATCCTTCCCCTATCACTGGGGCGGCTCTAAATAACCTATACTGTGTTGATGAGCCGTTAAACAACATTCATTCAAAAAAAAAAGAATTTTTTTTTTTTATTTATTTTTTTAAATATATCTGTTGGTTTCATATTGCTCCAAGGTCAAGGTTACACTTATAGGTCACTTCGGGGGCATTTGTCACTTACTGTGACATTTCTTGTTCTTCCATATAATTTTATTGTGCCCCCGAAACCCTTTCGGCAGGCATATAGTAATCAGACCATCGTCCGTTCGTCCGTCAGCCCGTCGTATGAAGAGTGAGGAAATATTGTACAGATTTAATCTTCTCAAAGAAGGCAAACATTCAGTCGTGTGCAGTTTTACCTGATTCACCTATTCTTTGCATTTCAATGAAAGCGTCCAAACTTCATGGCTAAATACTTTGAATCATATTATAGAAGTTTGTTTATTTGATATCGTAGTTTAAGTGTATATTTTAAAATATATTTTTTGTGTTTTCAGATGTGGAATCGGAAGGAGCCCAGTGCGAATCTGTTGTGTCGTTCAGTCAGGTCAGTTGTTGTTGTTGGTTGCAATGTGCCATTGGGGATAGATGTTCTGGCAGCAGCTGTTGTTCCCCTCACGGTATCGTTGTGGGTGTCGATGCAAGATTGTACTATACATGAATCATTCTTGTATGGGTTAGGGTTCGCAATTGTGCTCTATTAGGAACAAGGGTTCTACATATCACCTTAACCTGGATGACCTTGACTTTTATAGTTCATTGACTTTTCAGTTTAATGTCATCTTTTTGCCATTTAAGTTTGTTACTGATCAGGAACTTAATGCAATAAAGCATCCAAACTTGAATGTCATTCCGACATAGTGGTTCCACCTATGACACTCGTTTTATGGGCAGATAATTCTGTTAATGTTATGCTGTTGTGTTGAGCTCCAATCCCAATTAGACGAGACGTATGAATCTGCAGATTTCTTGTTTACCAATGCTTTACATAATAGTCCAGTCCCTGCTAGGTGAGATGTATGTATCTGCAGATTTCTTGTTTATTCATTTTTTACATAATAATACCCCAATCCCTGCTAGGCAAGATGTACGATCCGCAGATTTCTTGTTTGCTAATTGTTAACATAATTGTTAATGATTTTGTTCGTTAAACGTCCTTTAAGTCGTGTCTGATCTGTTTAAAGAAAAGGATGCATGATGCATAATAATTTCTTGAGGATTTTATAGGAATTTTAAAACCTGAGCTTGCTTTGCGTTTTTCTAGGAAGAATCACTTGGCCATGGCAGACGCCAATATTATACAGTTTGCGACAATGAAATATGCATAGGATTTACCATCTGTTGTCATGAAACACTAGTTGGATAAGCCAAACACTAGTTGGATAAGCCAACTATCTGAAATGTATGTAATCCCAAAGAGGACCTATCTTCATTAGAACTTAGGTACAAAATGAGACTATTGTTGGATGGTTCTGGGGTGGAAAGGCAGAACCTTCTTTCCCACCAAAATCACCTTAATACCAATCCTGTTCTCTCAACTTTGGAAGATACCTAAAATAACCTATATGCTGTTTGGAGCTGTTAAGCAGCAATTCAATTTATAATCTTATCAAAAATATAAAAATACTTTCAAAAAAAAAAAAAAAAAAATACAAAATAAATACGAACAAACAATTTATTAATAATATTAATTTAAAAATATATAATAGATCATATTGTACTAGTATATTTCCAAAGAAAGTTGTATTCAGATTATTCTATATACCTAAACATAATTGATCTTTTCAAATTTTCGTTTGGAAAGAGCAAATTAATAAATAAGGATTTAAAATATATAATATTAACTTAAAATATATAACATTAATTTAAAATATATAATACCAATTTAAAATAAATAAAATTAATAAAAACATGAATAAAATTCTTTGATCTGATTACTTATTAATAATAAGAATAAAAATATTTTTTTATTTTATGTGATTCATATAGTTAAGTTGTTGTTTAACAGCTCCGAAAACTTTATTTAGGTTATATATATAGGTCACTTCTGAGAGATAGGGAGAGGGTAAAGAGGAACCCAGAAAACCCTGATATTACTATCCCATTTGGTGACGTGTACGCAGTGACATGAGTAATTGGTTTCGGATTTCCCCAAATGTCACCAAATCAGATATAATAAGATTTGCTTCATCAATAAATACTGATAAAGGTGATCGTTTGAAATCAATAAACACAATTAAGAAAATAATGCAGCAGACTCGGGTTTTATTGAGTCTGTTCATGAGAAGTAATGAAAGAAGCAACAACTCATGCCCCCTAGCACCGGCTTAAGCGGTATTCTACTTCAAAGCCACCTATATTGGTCTCGAACAAGTTTGACACTAAGGAAACTTGATGTGCATGTTATATGGTGTTATTGTCCTTGTTTATGGATAAATAAGAGATTTTCTGCTTGTTTATGCAATAACTTGATTCATAGTTAATCAAATAAATATATTTAGGGATCTATGAATCGGATCAGACCTTTCAATGTTTTAATTAAAGTTTGTTACAATAACATCTTCAACAGTGAGTGAAATAAACACTGCATAACATTTAGAGTTACTGCCCTTGATGATGTTAAAACAAGTTTTAGCTTCCAGAATGTGAACTAGCTGTTTCAAACTTTCATCAAACTTGATATGAAAATTTGTTTGAATAAGATTGTGACTTGTACCATATTTTGGTGTTCAATTTCAAGATCAAGGGTACTGGTCTAGGGGAGGGATGCATTTATTTTGTGTCCTAGCTGTTCTTAACTTCTGAACTTACTGTGTGTACGTGTCATTGCTAGACTGTCTGTCATGAAGCAACACTTTGGTCATAATCCGTTCAGTGTCGCTATGCTCAAGGTCATGTGTCCGTCTTTTAATTCGTGAATCTGTTTCTAATAATCAGTAAAGATTATTGGCAATAGGCAGTGTGTCATGCACCGATTGCCACAGGTTAATTTGAGGGTTTGTTTCAGTTGGATCTTAGCAAAGTTGGAAAATGAAAAAATAGTCATAGCATGTGTTAACGTATTGCCCTTGATTTAGTAAAATGTTTGTGTCCCATTCATCCACTTCAGATAATGAAGGGGAGATGTACAAATAATAAAGGTTCAAGTCATTCGATTTTCTTATTCATGTGCATCCATGAGTGTGCTTCATACTGAATACATAGTCTGATGTGTAAGGTGTCCTGACAATATCATGGAATGTTGTTGCAAATTCCAATTTGCTCAATCGTTTCAGAATGAAATGTTACTTGTTCATTTATCAGTAATAGATGGTGAATGTTAGGGGTCAAGGTCATCCATCATTTTGTCTTGTCCATGTCTTCTTTACTTCCTGTTTCATATTAAAATTAATGATGTAACAACTTGTGTGCCCTATTTATCCATGTCGAACTGATGCTGGGACCTTTATCCATGTCAAACTGATGCTGTGACCTTTATCCATGTCGAACTGATGCTGTGACCTTTATCCATGTCGAACTGATGCTGTGACCTTTATCCATGTCGATCTGATGCTGGGATCTTTATCCATGTCGAACTGATGCTGTGACCTTTATCCATGTCGATCTGATGCTGAGACCTTTATCCATGTCGAACTGATGCTGTGACCTTTATCCATGTCGAACTGATGCTGTGACCTTTATCCATGTCGTACTGATGCTGGGACCTTTATCCTTGTCGAACTGATGCTGTAACCTTTATCCATGTCGAATTGATGCTGGGACCTTTATCCGTGTCTAACTGATGCTGGGACCTTTATCCATTTTCGAACTGATGCTGGGACCTTTATCCATGTCGAACTGATGTTGGGATCTTTATCCATGTCGAACTGATGATGGGAGCTTTATCCATGTCGAACTGATGCCGGGACCTTTATCCATGTCGAAATGATGCTGTGACCTTTATCCATGTCGAATTGATGCTGTGACCTTTATCCATGTCGAACTGATGCTGTGACCTTTATCCATGTCGAACTGATGCCGGAACCTTTATACATGTCGAACTGATGCTGGGACCTTTATCCATGTCGAACTGATGCTGTGACCTTTATCCAAGTCGAACTGATACTGTGACCTTTATCCATATCGAACTGAATCGTTATTTTTGTCGCACTAATGCTGGAATCTTTATCCATGTCATACTGATACTGGAAGCTTAATTTATGTTACACTTATGCTGGAAATCTTTATACTGGTTGCTAATGCTGGCACCTTTTTTTCACATTTACGCTGGCTTCATTCATTTCACTCTGTTGCTGGAACCTTTATTTATATTACACTTATGCTGGAAACCTTTATTATACCCGCGTAACACATATTTATTACTTGCATTCCTCAAACAGTTTTGAATGGGTTGTTCTCACAACATCAACAATGTGCAACTGTTTTCACAGATGTCATTAAGGAGTGACCATTCTCATGCTGTCCGTAATGAGTGACCGGTCTGATAATAATAATAAGAGACCGTTCTCATGCCTGTCAATAATGATGCTCGCTTTCTTGTCAACACTTACTGCCTGTCAATGGTGCTCTGATAATGCTCTCATTTATGGTGCTCAGATGGTGGAACCGTCATTCATGGCGCACTTTTCATGGCGCACCAATGTCGGTCTCTTCATTCATGGCGCACATATGTTGGGACCTTTATCCGTGTCGCACTGACATAAACACTTATTGCCTGTGTTAATAAAATGATATTTGTGACATTGCTGCAGGGAATGGTAAAAATGGTATTTGTGCTCCTGCTGTTGCTTCTTGTGAAAATGGAGGATGGTGGTGACGACGTGACTGGTAATAATATGTGATTGTCTCCCTTTAGAAGTATAACCAAACCATAATTACCTCCCCTCGGGGAAGTACGTCTGATACTTGATCATTTAGTGACGTTTGTTTGTCTCCCTTTAGTTGTATAACCAAAGCATAATTACAACCTCTCGGGAAAGTATTATACTTGGTTATCATTTAGTGATGTTTGATTGTCTCCCTATATGAAGATAGTCAAATAGACGGGGAATGTGCCCAATACAAATCTATATCTCAGGGACTGTAGGAGATAAACTATCTCCATTTCTTATGCAGTTTATTAATTTTATCAATAAATGTTTCATTATCAATTTCAGATTGCTGGAGAAATTCCTGACATATAATGGTGGGATGCCTATATACTTAGAAGTGCTGATTCGTAAGTTATTCAGTTATTTATATAAATATTTGAATAATATTCACATTACAGTAAACCTGTATTCAGAGACCACTGAAGAGAAGATCAAAATGTGTCTCTTTACAGGTGATCCCTAAATACAGGTGTATTAATCTTTACATTGATCTTTACCAAACTTTTAACAGATTGTTGATATTAATAGAAGCATGAGCAAGTTAGAACACCAGATATATTGGACCAGGAACAACAGAGTTATGTCCCCCTTTTCAGCCTTGTGAACACTCTAGATAATTTTAGATTTGATCTTTCAAAACTTGGACAGATTGTTGGTAAAAATGAGTTCCGATGAGTTTGAAAACCAGCTAGATCAGTGTTTAACCAGTAACACTGGATTTATGGCCCTTTTTCAATATTTGTTAATGTACATTGGAATCCCCAAAGGTCATGGATTCAAATCTCACTGGAGGCATATATATTTATTTTTTTCTTATAAGAATCCTTGGTCCATGGCTTCAATTTTACTTTGATTGGGAGCTTAGGGCCCTTGTTGGATCAGTTTTACATAGAGTTATAGGGAAGAACTTCAAAAATACTCTGTTCAAATGGTGACCATGGGGTCTAATTTTGCCCCGCCCCAGGGGTCACAGTTTTATATAGACTTGTATATATTGAAAAACTTTAAAAGTCTTCTTCTCTGAAACTACAAGAGTCAAAGGTTTAATATTTTGTATTTACACCCAGCTTATGGTCCTTTACCAAGTTTGTTTGAATGGTGAACCTAGGATAAAATCTGGCCCCACCCCGGGGGTCACATGTTTTGCATAGTTATATAAACTTAAAAAATCTGATATTACAAGAGCCAACGGTTTAATATTTTGTATTTACACTCGGCTTATGGACCTCTACTAAATCTGTTCAAGTGGTGACCCTGGGATCAAATTTGGCCCCGCCCCAGTCACATGTCAAACTTGGTTTGAGTGTTTATATTAACGAAAGTTTGATTTGTTTTAAAGCTACCCAAACTTGAGTCAAATTCATCTCTCCCACTATATCTTGGTAATTGAAGACACTTTATAAAAAAACTAGTTTGATACTGCCCTGTCTAGGGCTGCTGCGAGTAACCCGGTACTCGAATATCCACGAGTTCAGCCAGAAATTCGGATACGAATATTCGTCACTTCCGAGATCGCTGGATCGCGATATTTTTTATTTATATTTACCTTATGAGAATTCCATAAAACAAGTTGATTAGAGCGCCAAATAGATTCCTTTGGGCCATTATAATGCTGGTTAGTAGAGGTTATACGCGCCATATTTGCTAACCGGAAGTAAACATTACAATAAGTAGAGCTAGCAACATGTTTACATTTGAATAAAATCTAAAACAAAAATTGTCGAAGTACACTTTGTTTAAAGTCACTAAAAACGAATACAAATTCATAATTATAGAATTAAATATATTCCCCTTATGATTGATGTTTTCTTTATTTAATGATGAAATGTTGCATTTCCCCCCTGCTCAGATGCGCAGTGGAGCATGCATAATCCCATTGAAACAATGCATCAGTAGCCAACGTGATCATGTTTTTGCAGCGTCGTATCAAAGTGAAAGCGATCTTTTTGTCTGTTGCTATTTTAAATCACTGATTATGTATGTACACTCTTTTCCATTACTACAATCAGAAAAGAAAACAACATGCAAGTTGCAGCAAGAAGCAGAATCAAGCTGGATGTATTGACATTATGAAAATTTGTAAATTATATAAGTTATGTTTGCAGCACCCCTGGTAAACAGCATAAACATTTTGAAAAAATGATATATATCATGTTTATGCTGTTTACCTGGGGTGCTGCAAATATTTATTAGTGTTTCACAAAGTATGTGATGCTAATATTTACTTATGATAGTAAATTGTCTTCATGACAGCCATTTTTCTTTCTTTAAAATTGTAAAAGCTGATTCGTGGTTCGATCTATGAATCGTAAGCACTGACTCGTGGATCGGATCGGATCGCCACTTACCGACGATCAACAGCCCTAGCCCTGTCTGACACGCGCTCCTCCTACTCACCCTATCCAATCCCATCCCACCTCACCCCACCATGGACACCATATAATGAGTAGTGATACAGGCCCTCTTGTTGAAATAGTTATGGCCCCTTATACATAAATTTTATATTTAGCAAGTAGAGCGTCCAGAGGCCCCTTGTTTAGAAAAATGAAAACAAAATGTGCAGTAAGGCCCTAAAATTTCATGCGGTTTTCGACAGGTATATTCAAGCACCTTTGTTATATCGTCGACATTCATTTATAGCAATGTCCGCGCTAAAAGCTAAGATGATGCTAGTACTATAGTCCAAAATGTACGTCACGTATAAAACGTGAAATAAAACTATTGAAGAACTAAAATTATAAAGAAACAAGAGGCCCAAGAGGGCCTGTGGACGCTCTACTGGCTCAAGATAAAGTTTATGTATAAGGGACCATAAGTCTTTCAAAAATAATTCAACCAGAACATGGCAATGACAGGTGCAACTAGTCTTAGTACTGATCATTCTCGCCAAGATTCGCTGAAATCTGGCAAAGAGTTCAGAAGAGACTAATCTGGACAAAGTTTGTGTATTCAAACATTTAAAGGGTCACAACTCTGCCAAAAATCATTCAACCGAAATATGGCAATGATATGCACAACTAGGCTTGATACTGATCATCCTTGTCAAGTTTCGTCTATATCCAGCCAGGGGTTCAGGAGAACTAGCCCGAAAAAAATTGTGGTATCAAAATCCTTTAAAGGGCCATAACTCTGCCAAATATCTGTAAACCGGAACGTGACAATGACTTGCACAACAAGGCGTGGTGCCTATCATCCCTGCAAAGTTTCATTGAAATCTAGCAAGGGGTTCAGGAGTAGTAGATCAGACAAAGTTTGTGTATTAAACCTTTAAAGGGCCATAATTCTGCCAAAAAAATCATTTAACCGGAATACGCCAATGATTTGCAAAACTATATATGGAATTGATCATCCCTAAAAAGCTTCGTTTGAATCCGGCCAGAGGTTCAGGAGAACTAGTCAGAAAAAAGTTTGTGTATTAAAATCTTTAAAGGGCTATAAGTCTGCCAAAATTATTCAACTGGAACACGATGACTATGTACAACTAGGCTTGGTACTGATCATCCCTGCAAAGTTTCATTGAAATCCGGCCAAATGAAGGCCCTTTCGTCTTAATGAGGCCACAATATAGCATATTTCAGAAAATCAAGGGCCATGACTTCAATGTAAATGGTCCAATCTGGATGGTTTTCGAACTCGTCCAAGCTTTCATCGATATTAACAATCTGGTAAAGTTTCTTAAAGATCCAATGAAAGATGAAGGCCCTATCGTCTTAACGAGGCAAAATATAGGATTTTTAACTAAATCAAGAGCCATAACTCCACTATTACTGGTCCGATATGGCTGTTTTTCGAACTTGACCGAGCTTTCATTGATATGAACAATCTCGTAAAGTTTCATAAAGATCGCATAAAAATGAAGGCTCTATAATCTTAACGAGGCAAAATATAGCATTTTTAACTAAATCAAGGGCTATAACTCATCCGTTACCGTTCCGATCTGGCTGGTTTTCGAAATTGTCTGAGCTGTCATTGATATAAACAATCAGGTAAAGTTTTGTAAACATCAGATGAAAGATGAAGGCCCTATCGAATTAACGATGCAAAATATAGCATTTTTAACTAAATCAAGGGCCATAACTCTGCTGTTACTGGTCCAATCTGGCTGGACTTCAAAATTGTCCGAGCTTTCATTTATATAAACAATCTAGTAAAGTTTGGTAAAGATCGAATGAAAGATAAAGGCCCTTTTGTCTTAATGAGGCAAAATATAGCATTTTTAACTAAATCAAGGGCAATAACTCCGCTGTTAATAGTCCTATCTAGCTGGTTTTCGAACTTGTCCGAGCTTTCATTGATATTAACAATCTGTGCAAGTTTGGTAAAGATCAAATAATAAATGAAGGTGCTAGAGTGTTCACAATGCTTAATATGGCATTTTTCAGCAAAACAAGGGTCATAACTCCGTTGAAATTACATCGATCTTGCCGGTTTTCAAACTTGTTCAAGTTTTCATTGATATAAAGACACTGGCAAAGTTAAGTAAAGATCCGATTAATAATGAAGGCCCTAGAGTGTTCACAAGGCAGAAAATAGCATTTTTCAGAAAAACAAGGGCCACAACTCCGGTGTTACTGACCCAATTCAGCCGATTTTCGAACTTGTCCAAGCTATAATTGGAATTAACAATCTTTGCAAGTTTGGTAACGATCAAATAATAAATGAAGGTGCTAGAGCGTTCATAAGGCAGAAAACAGCAATTTCCAGAAAAATCAAGGGCCATAACTCCGGTGTTACTGATCCGATTTGGCTGGTTTTCAAACTTGTACGAGCCTTTATAGATATAAACAATCTGTGCAAGTTTGGTAAAGATCAAATAATAAATGAAGGTGCTAGAGTGTTCACAAGGCTTAATATGGCATTTTTCATCAAAACAAGGACCATAACTCCGGTGAAATTATTCCGATCTGGCTGGTTTTCGAACTTGTCCGAGCTTTCATTGATATTAACAACCTGTTAAAGTTTGGTAAAGATCGAATGAAAAATGAAGGCCCTATGGTGGTAACAAGACAAAAGTTAACGACGGACGGCCGGACGGACGGACGGACGACGGACAACTCGTCATCCCATAAGCTCTGCTGGCCTTCGGCCAGTAGAGCTAAAAACAACAGAAGAGAGGACAATCACTTAAACAAATTGAAGTAGTAATAGCTCTGTAATTGAGTTAACACAAAAATATAGAAGAAAAACAATTACCACCATCTTACTCGTTCTAAAAATGTGACAGCCCGTCATATGAAGAGTGAGGAAATATTGTACAGATTTAATCTTCTCAAAGAAGGCAAACATTCAGTCGTGTGCAGATTTACCTGATTCACCTATTCTTTGCATTTCAATGAAAGCATCCAAACTTCATGGCTAAATACTTTGAATCATATTATAGAAGTTTGTTTATTTGATATCGTAGTTTAAGTGTATATTTTTAAATATATTTTTTGTGTTTTCAGGTGCGGAATCGGAAGGAGCCCAGTCTGAATCTGTTGCGTCGTTCAGTCAGGTCAGTTGTTGTTGTTGGTTGCTCTGTGCCATTGTTGGTAGATGGTCTGGCAGCAGCTGTTGGGACATCACGGTATCGTTGTGGGTATTGATGCAAGATCGTACTATATACGTGAATCATTCTTGTATGGGTTAGGGTTTGTAATTAAGCTCTATCAGGTATAAGGGTTCTACATATCACCTTAACCTGGATGACCTTGACTTTTATAGTTCCTTGACTTTTCAGTTTACTGTCATCTTTTTGCCATTTAAGTTTGTTACTGATCAGGAACTAAATGCAGTAAAGCATCCAAACTTGGATGTCATTCCACCTGTGACTGACTCGTTTTATTGGCAGATAATTCTGTTAATGTTATGCTGTTGTGTTGAGCTCCAATCACTGTTTGACGAGATGTATGAATCTGAAGATTTCTGGTTCACCAATGCTTTACATAATAATAGAATAATAGTCCAGTCCCTAGGCGAGATGTATGTATCTGCAGATTTCTTGTTTATCCATTTTTTTTTGCATAATAGTCCAATCCCTGCAAGGCAAGCTGTATGTATCCGCAGGTTTCTTGTTTGGCAATTGTTGACATAATTATGTTAATGATTTTGTTCATTAATCGTCATTTAAGTCACATCTGATCTGTTCAAAGAAAAGGATGCATGATGCATAATAATCTCCTGAGGTTTTTATAGGAATTTTAAAACCGGAGCTTGCTTTGTGTTTTTCTAGGAAGAATCACTTGGCCATGGTAGACGCTAATATTATACAGTTTGTGACAATGAAAGATAAGCCAACAATCTGAAATGTATGTAACCCCATAGAGGATGTCTTCATTAGAACTTAGGTACAAAATGAGACTATGGTTGGATGGTTCTGGGGTGGACAGGGAGAACCTTCTTTCCCACCAAAATCACCTTAATACCACTTCTGTTCTCTCAATGTTGGAAGATACCTAAAATAACCTATATACTGTGTTGAGCTGTTAAGCAACAATCCAATTCATAATCGTATCAAAAAATATAAATACTTTAAAAAAAAAATGATTTAAAATATATAATATTGATTTAAAATAAATAAAATTAATATAAAAAAAAGAGATATAGGGTCCTATAGAAACCACAGCGTCCGAACGCAATGGCATCGTAGGTCCGCACTGTACTGTAAACATGGACTTGATAATACAATGAAAGAGACAAAAAACAACAGAACGGGTGGTGAAGACATGAATGAAATCCTTTGATCTTATTACTAATTAATAATAAGAATAAAAATGAAATATGTGATTCATATAGCTAAATTGTTGTTTAACAGCTCTGAAAACTTTATTTAGGTTATATATATAGGTCGCCTCCGAGAGATAGGGAGAGGGTAAAGAGGAACCCAGGATCACCCTGATATTACTATCCTTTAGATGGTTCGTGTACACAATGACATTGAGTAATTGGTTTCGGATTTCCCCAAATGTCACCAAATTCGATATAGGGAGATTTGCTTCAGCAAGATGGCTGGAACAAGTTTGACACTTAAGAAAAATTGATGTGCACGTTATATGGTGTTATTATCCTGGTTTATGGCAAAATAAGCGATTTTTTGCTTGTTGATGCAATAACTTAATTCAGAGATAGTTAATCAAATAAATATCTATATTTAGGGATCTTTGAATCGGATCAGACCTTTCAGTGTTTTACTTGAAAGTTTGTTACAATAACATCTTCAGCAGTGCGGAAATAAACACTGCATAACATTTAGAGTTAGTGCCCTTGATGATGTTAAAACTAGTTTTAGCTTTCAGAATGTGAACTAGCTGTTTCAAACTTTCATCAAACTTGATATGAAAATTTGTTTGAATAAGATTGTGACTTGTACCATATTTCGGTGTTCAATTTCAAGATCAAGGGTAATGGTCTAGGGTATGCATTTATTTTGTGTCCTAGCTGTTCTTAACTTCTAAACATACTGTGTGTACGTGTCATTTCTAGACTGTCTGTCATGAAGCAACATTTTGGTCATAATCCGTTCAGTGTCGCTATGCCCTAGGTCATGTGTCTGTCTTTTAATTCGTGTATCTTTTAACTGTTTCTGATAATCAGTAGAGATTATTGGCAATAGGCAGTGTGTCCTGCACCGATTGCCACAGGTTAATTTGAAGGTTTGTTTCAATTGGATCTTAGCAAAGTTTGAAAATGAAAAATAGTCATAGCTTGTGTTAGCATATTGCCCTTGATTCAGTAAAATGTTTGTGTCCCATTAAACCACTTCAGATAATGAAGGGGAGATGTACAAATAATAAAGGTTCAAGTCATTCGATTTTCTTAGTCCTGTGCATCCATGAGTGTGCTTCATACTGAATACATAGTCTGATGTGTAAGGTCTCCTGACAATATCATGGAATGTTGTTGCAAATTCCAATTTTCTCCTTAATCGTTTCCGGATGAAATGTTACTTGTTCATTTATCAGTAATAGAAGGTGAATGTTAGGGGTCAAGGTCATCCATCATTTTGTCTTGTCCATATCTTCCATAATTAATTATGTAACTAAACTGATGTTGTGACCTTTATCCCGGTTGAACTGATGCTACACTTATGTTACACTTACGCTGGAAACTTTTATTCTGGTTGCTAATGTTATTGATATGCATTTTCTTGTTATTTGCTTTTATATAATGGTTAATGCTGCTGCTGGGGATAATGGTACCATAGATGATAGTAATGGCGCCGATGATGATGGTGATCAAAATGGAATTGATGTTACTGTTGCTGCTGGTGTAAATGGTGGATTGTAGAAATGGTGCTGATGGCGATGGTGGTGGATCTGATGATGATGTTGCTGATGGTGCTGATGGTGGTTATGGTATGTAGTCATCAGGCACGCTGCTAGCTTCTATATACATGTATTAACACTTCTTTTTTTCTTAAATAGTTATAGATTTCAGATAAGAAATTTGTACCATAAGATAATATATAGTGTACCAATGCAAATGTACTTGGTAGTTTGCGAATGTATTGAATGTTCTTTGCAGTATTTGTTATGCAAGTACACAGCTTTAACCAACCAGAGGCAAATATATAACGGATTAAATAGATGATATTGTTTTTTTTCAGTGGAAGGTGCAACTTTATTTCATCAAGTGAGCTCCCAAAATGGTATTCTATAAGTGGCGTAGCCATGAGCACGAGTACTGTTTTGTGTATTATTTCCTTCTTCTGATATATATTTTAACAAGATTAAGTTTACATTTTCATTCCTTTTATATACAAACCATTTACCTGATGAGGATTACCCATCAAAGCTGAACTGTTGTCTATGCCTGGCAGTGAATAAATCATTGACCCATCCTTGAAAGCCAGTTCCACTCTACACCACATTAGTCAGAAATGCAGCACTTACATTCTGCAAATAAGATCTTGGCTGCATCATGGAAATGAAAAATGAAAACTTAAGTAGGTGTTATTTTGTTTTCTTTCAAGTGAAATATCTTTACTGAATTAAACAGCTTCAGAACTATATTTTGTCATGTATTAACAAGTGATCTGTAGTGAAGCAGTTATAAATTGGGGCTACCAGTGGGGAATATATATGTGAGACACAAAAACACTGATAGAAGCGAAGCATAAAATAAAAAGAAAATGTTGTTTTTTTCAGTGGAAGATTTTGAAGTTTGACTTTATTTCATGTTGTGAAGGGCTGTTGAATGAACCTTTTACTAATATTTGCACTGATTTTAGATCAAGCACATAATTGGAAAATGGTTTTCAATACATTTGAAAATTGGAAAATGGTTTCTAGAAATTTACAAATTTTCAATACATTTGCGCCCAGTTTTAGGATTGGTTACGACAATATGTTATTAACTAAATATCACCTTTAGGAAAATGTCGATTTAAAGCATGCATTCTGTGTTACCTTCTGTCTCATTTTCCTAAAGGTGATATTTAGTTAATAACATATTGCCGTAACTTACCAATCCTAAAACTGGGCGCAAATGTATTGAAAATTTGTAAATTTCTAGAAACCATTTTCCAATTATGTGCTTGATCTAAAATCAGTGCAAAAATTAGTAAAAGGTTCATTCTTTTATATGGACAAGTTTCTTAACAGAATATTCCTAAAATAGTGTTTTCATAAAAGTGAAAGATATTGAACATTTTAACAGTTTTAGTTATTGTTATTTAAAAAGAAATTGAAGTTATATGACCTGTTTTAAAAGTTTTTGTTTATCTTTTTCAGAATTCAACACCCATGTTTGATGCCTCTCGAAAGGCTCTAACAGGAATTTTGGATCTTGGTTTCATCAGTAGGTAATATATTTAGATGTCTTGTTCTTTGTTGTGTGTGAAGTCACAACTGTTATGGTAGTTGTCATTCAACAGCCCTTCCATTTATGTGGATGAGGATGTGACCATATATTCATTATTAATAAAATCAAATTGTTGACTGCTTGAGCGATGTGCTTGACATACTCAGCACAATGATGGATGATTGTTCATATGTCCATCCAGCTGGCTTGCGGAACGTCGGTGGTTCTACCCAGGTGCCCGACCGTGCACGAAAATTGCCCGAAGGGGCACCTTGGGTCTTCCTCCACCAGTGGAAGCTGGAAAGTCGCCATATGACCTTAGCTGTCGGTGCGACTATAAAATCCAATTCAATTCATATGTCCAATAGTGTGTTAAGCTCAGTTTCTTTAGATACTTGCTGCTCTAAAATCTTAACTGTATTCATACATACATATTGAGAATCACAACACATTTTAACAAAGTAACCATGCCAGACTTCTTTTTTGGATTTTCTTCAATTATTTTAAGAATATTGTTTAATAGTGTGTCGAAAAACGACAATAAACACGGTTTCTAAAACCATGCAGCAAACTTTAAACATTCAGTCCATTCAAGCATAGCTTGTGCTTGTTGCATCTTGTATTGCAGACTGTTTTGTTTGTGTATAAATGTGTTTTCTTGTTTTTGACAGTAAATGATATTATACAAATTATTTTGTATCTTTCAGATAACTGGAAACATGGGAATAATACTGTCCTCGAAATTGGGCTCATTTCTTGAATCGGGAGTATGGGTCTGATGGAATATTTTTGTTATAGGTTTCACCGTATGATATGCAGTAAGTAATAACAGGCGTTACATTTGTCTTGATGATCCATACAAGAATATAAATGTATTATTTGATTTTACTAATAATAAACGTGTTTTTGTTGAGATGCTTTATCAAAAAGCTGGACATAGTAAACACGATAAGGGTGACATATTTGTCCTTTAATGCTTTAAAGTAAAGATAGCATTTTGTATAACACTTTTGGTTCTATGGTTTTCCAACTTTATTCATACATTGACAACTATCACACATTCCTTCCAACAATTTAATAAAAAATTTTTTCTATAAATGCACATCCTGACGGTTTTTCATTATTATTTTTGTAAAATTGGAAAACAGCAACATTTGCGTGTAGCTCAGTTTCTGAAATTACTGCATAACAGCAACTAGTTCCTACTAGTAGTAGATTAATATGAATAACCTTGACCTACTTGTTCATTTAAACCTAAGCATGTATGTGTGTTTTACACTAATATAATTAAATATTAGAGATCATTTTGACACGATTTAAAGGAAGTGTATGAATTCCTTCCCCTCTTTTGGGGATGCCTGAAAAAAAAGAAGATAATTTGATGAACCATTAATCAAATTTTCTTATATTTTATTATGATTATTTCAGTCACAGCTGCGAGCAGCTTGTTCCTGCAGTGTATCACCGGGCAGATATATGTAGACATGGACATCAGTATCTTTATCCACCTTCTATGAACAGCGATGGCATTCTGGATTTGTCAAATTTTCAACTGAACAATTTGTTACTTTTAAAGTTAAGAAAAACTAGAATTATGACTGGTGTTCAAAACATTTGAGGAAAAGTGTATAAAAAATGAACTATATTTTAGTAATATTTTAAAGGCACTAATCTGCAAAATAATGGCAAAATTACACTACAAAATTGTTTATCCAAAGCCTATCCAGGTGTTCAGTCATAAAATAATGTATATGTGCCAATTAAAAGTATAGGATACTTAAAATACGCGAGATAGAATATGTGTAAAATGAATTAAGAGTTGGTCGCGTTAGGAAATGTCGCTTAAAACAATTGGTTGCTGAATGCACATGATCACATGAGCAAGTTTGACTTTATATAACTCTTCGTCAGTAGATTTAGTAACGGTATACTTCTGTTGTAAACTTTTTCTGTTGATGGCGGGATAGAGACTTTAATCTTACCTAAACATTTCCAGATTCATATTATCATTAATGAAAAATGTATCAAAATGTGATATGGCACTTAGGTCTATTCCATTAAGATAGGAGGGCAGTTTATTAAACATCTATGGGTGAACCCTATTTTCCGAAATTTGGTTCTTTAAACTCAATTTTGCATCTATGGGTGGGTGGGTGTTCAATATCAAAAATGGAATAGCCCTTTGTGGAGTGAACCAGTCCATCGTAACATTAATTTACAGAGAGTTACATATTACAGATCCATTCAGATGATTGTGGTTTTTATTTTTTTTCTTCAAAATATTCGTATTTCAAATATTACTGCTATCTTAAAGGGACACAAGGCAATCTTTATTTTTTTATTTTAAGAGTATAAAGCTGTTTGAGGATATTACTCACTGGTATTATATTGCACCGGTTATATATTCAAAATTTAATTCAATTATGTTCAAGCAGGTTTAAAGTCAAAATGATACTATATTAATAATTTAGGAGGTAATTTTAAATGCTTGTTAAAACTTCCAAGATTGCCGTTTGTCCCTTCAATTTCCAAAAAATGATGTCTTGTGTTGGAACGAATGTAACAACTTTCCGAAGATCTTTCCTGATGTTACCTCGCATCAATTTTATACACTGAGCAAAAATAAATAGAACACCCTTTTTGCTGGTATTGCCATATTATGTATATATGTTTTCCTTAAATTAAATGTAGACCGTCCAGTATACCGAGGTCCTTGTCTAGATGAGACCACCACCGATGTCTGTCTGGATGAGACCGTACAGCTGTCTAGGCCCAATTTGGGGCCAAATTTCGACCCCATCCCAATCCAAAATATCCTATGTTTTCCTTAAATTAAATGTAGACTGTACAGCTGTATACCGAGGTCCTTGTCTAGATGAGACCACCACCGATGTCTGTCTGGATGAGACCGTACAGCTGTCTAGGCCCAATTTGGGGCCGAATTTCGACCCCATCCCAATCCAAAATATCCTATGTTTTCCTTAAATTAAATGTAGACCGTACAGCTGTATACCGAGGTCCTTGTCTAGATGAGACCACCACCGATGTCTGTCTGGATGAGACCGTACAGCTGTCTAGGCCCAATTTGGGGCCAAATTTTGACCCCATCCCAATCCAAAATATCCTATGTTTTCCTTAAATTAAATGTAGACTGTACAGCTGTATACCGAGGTCCTTGTCTAGATGAGACCACCACCGATGTCTGTCTGGATGAGCCCGTACAGCTGTCTAGGCCCAATTTGGGGCCAAATTTCGACCCCATCCCAATCCAAAATATCCTATGTTTTCCTTAGATTAAATGTAGACCGTACAGCTGTATACCGAGGTCCTTGTCTAGATGAGACCACCACCGACGTCTGTCTGGATGAGACCGTACAGCTGTCTAGGCCCAGTTTGGGGCCGAATTTCGACCCCATCCCAATCCAAAATATCCTATGTTTTCCTTAAATTAAATGTAGACCGTACAGCTGTATACCGAGGTCCTTGTCTAGATGAAACCACCACCGATGTCTGTCTGGATGAGACCGTACAGCTGTCTAGGCCCAATTTGGGGCCGAATTTCGACCCCATCCCAATCCAAAATATCCTATGTTTTCCTTAAATTAAATGTAGACCGTACAGCTGTATACCGAGGTCCTTGTCTAGATGAGACCACCACCGATGTCTGTCTGGATGAGACCGTACAGCTGTCTAGGCCCAATTTGGGGCCAAATTTTGACCCCATCCGAATCCAAAATATCCTATGTTTTCCTTAAATTAAATGTAGACTGTACAGCTGTATACCGAGGTCCTTGTCTAGATGAGACCACCACCGATGTCTGTCTGGATGAGCCCGTACAGCTGTCTAGGCCCAATTTGGGGCCAAATTTCGACCCCATCCCAATCCAAAATATCCTATGTTTTCCTTAGATTAAATGTAGACCGTACAGCTGTATACCGAGGTCCTTGTCTAGATGAGACCACCACCGATGTCTGTCTGGATGAGACCGTACAGCTGTCTAGGCCCAATTTGGGGCCGAATTTCGACCCCATCCCAATCCAAAATATCCTATGTTTTCCTTAAATTAAATGTAGACCGTACAGCTGTAAACCGAGGTCCTTGTCTAGATGAGACCACCACCGATGTCTGTCTGGATGAGACCGTACAGCTGTCTAGGCCCAATTTGGGGCCGAATTTCGACCCCATCCCAATCCAAAATATCCTATGTTTTCCTTAAATTAAATGTAGACCGTACAGCTGTATACCGAGGTCCTTGTCTAGATGAGACCACCACCGATGTCTGTCTGGATGAGACCGTACAGCTGTCTAGGCCCAATTTGGGGCCGAATTTCGACCCCATCCCAATCCAAAATATCCTATGTTTTCCTTAAATTAAATGTAAACCTTGTCTGTGTGGATGAGACCGTACAGCTGTCTTTGACCAATTTTGGGACGAATTTTAGACCTCATCCCCATTATTATAGTCTTCGAAAAATTTCGGTAATTTACGTAGATTTACCAAAAATGCATGGTTTAAGAAAAAGGGGCATTATGTGTACTAAACTTTTCAAAAACAAGTCTATCTAATAATTCTATGTACACCATTGTTTATTTCCTGTTTTGAATTCTATATAAGAACAGAACAAATAAGGGATACTTTATTATTTTTGCTCGGTTTATATATGCCTTCTTTAAATCAGTTCTGCAGTTTAGAAGGTTCTAGGCCCATTCTCCATATTTTTATCTAGATGTAAATGGAGGATGAGCCTGGCATTTTCATTCCTGTTTGACACCATATAACCTTTCTTGTGTTGGTGCACAATAAAACCCCAATTCAGTTAAATCAATTCAGGTTTGCCTGTGCAATCTTGAAAAGCCTGGGAATTTTTCCCCCAAGGTCAGGGAATTTAGAAAAATCAGAAATTTTAAATTCAAAAATAGTCGTGTGGGTAGGGGGAGTCTGAATTAAGGTTTGATGCAATTTCATACAGGATTTATCAGTCCTTTTTTTTTTTAGAAACTTGTTTATGTATGATAAAAGTTTTGTGACTGTACAACAATAGTTTTGTAAGTTTTTTTCACATTTTAAAAATAATTTACAGATGTAAAATGTTTTAGTTTAAAACTAGCAATATGGGTGGAATGGACGGCTGTAGGGGAGGTGGAGGCCGATTAAATTGCATCAAATTGTGGTCGGGTGAAAATGACATTTGGTCAGGGAAAAGACGGAATTTTATTTGGACACTGAAATTTATTCCATACATTTTTTCTTTAATAGGCATAATTTAATTACATATTTTGTTTCCACAATCATGTTTACTAGATTTTTGGCACATCTTGACTCTTATCAGATAAACATATTTATCGGCAGTTGAGTGAAACAAATTAGATGATAAATACTTTCCCTTGATTTCAGAAATTCTCATTGGGGCGGGGCGCACTCAGTAGAGTGCACAATTAGCATTAATAAGTTTGTCATTCAGCGTTGGACGACTGACGGTCGTATATATAACCCACATGGTTGTATTTTTTAAAAATTGAAATATAACATAGTACAGTAACTTACATTGTGAATTTGAAGACATTTCAGGATATTGATATTGTCCGGTTGTATCGGTTTCATTCATAATTAAAACATTGTACTTTTAATAGTTAAAGGCGTAGTCTGAGGTCGTATCCTGAGAGATACTATGCATGGTTTTCAGATACATGTTTCCCATACCTGACAAAAGATGGGTTTTTCGCGTACGGCTTGGTATCTCAGTGATGGTGCTCTGTTAAAAGAACAATGTGATTGATGGATCTGGTGCAATAAGGATAACATGTTATGGTTTTAAAATAAGGTATATAATGCAGTGTATGATTAAATTATTAGCATTGGTGGTTGCGTTATTTCAGAGAGAATACTGAATTGGTTGTATTGTATAAATAATATCTCCCTTGATTAATCAGTAGTGCATAAATCGTGCATGTTTTTTTGTAAACCGGTATTAGCTATTATGGGTTTATATGAGTTTTTCCATGATCAACACGCTACTGGCAATTGAAATTCGGTTGTTGTAAATATATAGTTACATAACTGTTTCACTGTGTTGTAATGAATATATAAATGTTTCACTGTGTTCTGATAAATATATAAGCGTTCCACTGTGTAATTGTAATAGATATATACACGTTTCACTCTGTTGTTGTGATGAATATGTAAGCGTTTCACTGTGTAATTGTAATAGATATGTACATGTTTCACTCTGTTGTTGTGATGAATATATGTTTCACTGTGTTGTTGTGATAAATATATAAATGTTTCACTGTGTTCTGATAAATACAAAATATATAAATGTTTCACTGTGTTGTTGAAATAAATACATAAATGTTTCACTGTATAGTTGTAATAAATATATAAATTGTCTGACTGTGCTTTTATAGTTGTTACTCCAATGAGGATTGATAATGGAGGCGTGACATTTTCTCCGTTTTACCCTGTGGAAATATATAATGGACGATCTTATGAGTGTCTGTTTATATTTAATATATTAAACTTGGGTAGTTGGATGAAAAAGAAAGCAAAGATTCTCTTCATTTGCATTTTTATTACACTAGTGTGTTGTGATATTTTTGTCATGCCTTTATAACTCTCCCCACGTAGCAAGGTACATGAACAAAATTATGAAAGAGGGTGGATGGACATTGTTGAACCCAATAAAACCAGATAAAACAGCAGTCATTGTGCTGGAGGATGTTAATGTAGCTTGTTTAGCTCGTCTGTTTTTGACAAATTATTTTCACCATAAATTACTAGTTGTCTGTATACCCTGGTTAATGTGTTGTATGTAAGCTTGTATCTACTAGGGCTGTTCAAATAAAACCTGGACTTTTTCGATATCGCACTCATTTATTGATGTCAACTTTTAAAATGTATACATGTTGTAACCCAACTAATAAGAAATCAAATTGATACCAAGTCTAGTTACGTTGCAATGAATTATATAATAGGGTCACCAACCCATCTACGGAGCAGTCCAAATGTGACCTCTTTATTTCATAACTGCATTTTCGGAATGGCTAAATAAAAGAAAAATCTTCGGCAAAATTACACAGAACTAAAGTAGCGTTGTCACTGTTATTCCAAAATAACAGTTATATCATTTTAGGAATACTGAACAAGGAGAACTATGATAAATATAAATAAGTACACCAACACTTCCTTTCTTTTTAAGTTAAAATTGACGTCACAAAAAATCATGTAGCACTAAAATGTTAATCTATTAAATAACACGAACCTTTAATAAAACAAAAATACAAAAATGATATACAAAAAATATTTTTTTAAAATCTACATATTTTTTAGCTCTACTGAGGGCTTATGCGATGACTTTTCATCCGTCGTCCGTCTGTTAGCAATTTTATTAAATCGACATCTCTTCTGAAACCGCTTGAAGGATTTTGATGAAACTTCATCACAATGTTACTTGGGAGGGCCCCTCTCAGATTTGGATGAAAATTAAGCACAATGATATTTGGGATAGTCCCTCTCAGATTTGTGTTTTTCACGGCCGCCAGTCATCCAAGATGGCCGCCATGGCTAAAACTAGGTCAAATTTAAGTAAATTTCAAACGACCTCTCTGAAACCACTGATTTCATTCTACTGAAATATCATATACATGTTCCTTGGGTTGGCCTCTATAAAGTTTGTGTTTTTCTTTATCGTCAAATAATCAAAATGGCCGCCACTGCGACCCAAAGTTTACATAAGAGTTATATAGGAAAAGGTTCAAAATTACATCTTCTCTGAAACCGCCTGAAAGATTTTGATGAAACTTAAGCACAATGATATTTGGGATAGTCCCTGTCAGATTTGTGTTTTTCACGGCCGCCAGTCATCCAAGATGGCCGCCATGGCTAAAACTAGGTCAAATTTAAGTAAATTTCAAACGACATCTCCGAAACCACTTTTTCCATTCTTGTGAAATGACATACATGTTCCTTGGATTAGCCTCTATCAAGCTTATGTTTTTCGTTATCGTCAAATAATCAAAATGGCTGCCACGGCGTCCCAAAGTTTACATAGAGTTATATAGGAAAAGGTTAAAAATTACATCTCTGAAACTGCCGGAACGATTTTGATGAAACCTATGCACAATGATATTTGGGATAGTACCTCTCAGATTTGTGTTTTTTCACGGCCGCCATCTTCTCTGGAACCGCTTGAAGGATTTTGATTCAGTTTCCATCTTTTAAATATACCAACTTTACCAGATGACTAATATTATTAAATGAAAGCTCAAACAAGTTCAAAAACCAGCCAAATCGGTAAAGTAACATCAGAGTTATGGCCCTTGATTTTGTTAAAAATGCTATATTTTGCCTCATTAAGACGATAGGGCCTTCATTTTTCATCCGCTCTTTAACAAAATTTACTAGATTGTTACGATTAATGACAGCTCAGACAAGTTTGTAAACCAGCCAGATCGGACCAGTAACAGCGGAGTTATGACTCTAGATTTTTTTTTTTTACTTTTTATTATCTCTACTGGCCAAGTTCAAAAACCAGCCAGATCGGACCAGTAATGGCGGAGTTATGACTCTAGATTTAGTTAAAAATGCTATAGTTTGCCTTAAGGCGATAGGGCTTTCATTTTTCATTTAATCTTTACCAAACTTTACCAGATTTTTTGACTTTTATTTCTTTTATTATTTTTATATTTCTTTTTTTAAATTTATAAATTTATTTTTTTTAAATTTTTAATATTTTCTTTTTTGCTTTTTTTTTTTTTTGCTTTTTATTATCTCTACTGGCCAAGTTCGAAACCCAGCCAGATCGGACCAGTAATGACGGAGTTATGGCTCTTGATTTAGTTAAAAATGCTATAATTTTATGTGACCTTACAGAGTTTTTGCGCTGAAAAAACAACTGCGCTTTGCTAAGTTTGAATAGTCTTAAATGCTGTTTGTGAATAATTGTGCTGTTTATTATTATTATTAATACACAACTTGCATTTGTAGTTGCTTATGATTTAAGTCTAATAGCTTAACATAAGATTTCAAAATTTGGATTCTTACCTAAAATTTATTGCCATGTCGTAAAAAAAAATAACCGATTCTTTCATGGCAATCTATACTGTAAGTGTAGTACATGCAAAACTGATTGATGGCTTTTTCCAGGAAGTTTAGGAAAAAGGACCCTTGTAAATTGGGTAATTTCTATCGTAAAAATTAACAAATTGGGATTTCTTTCATCGATAAAATGGCCAATTGAGAATTGTTTACATCAACATTTTGTAAGTTGGGATGAGGTAATAGCCTGAAAGATACAATTAGGAACACTATTACATCAATAACATACTACTTATATTGATTAGTATGTAACATAAGGGATGTAGTACATTACATGTAAAAGAAATACTATTTTGCATTGGGAACGGCTCCGTTTTTGGCCCCGAGGGACACCTAGAAAAAGCCCTGTGAATCCACGTTATTGCAAGATATTTTACTATGTCATGTAACTTTATAATCATATATTGACAATTATAATGTCTAAAGGGGCTGGTCAATAATGAATAATTGTTTTATATCCTTATTACTTATTAACCAATGTAATTTTTACATTCACTTGATACATTCTGAAGAGAAAAAAACGTCCAATTTCGAGTAAACTTAATTTTTCAAGTAGGACAAGCTACTGCTCACATGGAAATTTGCAATTCACTACCAGCTTTTAAAATTGTATAAATGCTGAGAATTTGTGAATAAGTTCTTAAGCAATATTTCAGAAGGATTAGTATTGCAATCACTCCACTCATAGAAGAGTATTTTTTTCTAAAAAATGTGTGAAAGAGGTATTCGCATTTCACTCAAGAATTGTTTTCTATAAGGTTAATCTGACACAGTTCAGCATATTTATATGATATAGCATGGCACTCATTACAGCTTGTACAAACTGATTAGCATCATTATTGCAACACTTTCACTTTATACATTTTTAAAAGTCATGAAACATTATTGGAATAATCGTTTTGGTACAAAATTTACAGAAATTGGTGGGGTATCATTCCATCACATAACTTGCGATGTGGGAGTTTAATAAAACCATGACATATATATAATACAGTTAGGTGTAATACACATGAAAAATAAATAATATGAATGATTTTATTTTTTGGTGGTGGAGGCAGACCACCCATTTTTACAGGGTAGAACCGGTACTGTGTAACAGTCTTTATTCCGGTAGCAGCCATTGCTTCCAAAAGCAAACAAACACCTCACAGGATTCACTTTTTGCAATTATTTTATTCAAATATATGAAAAGCCGTCACCTGACCCCATACAGTAAATGGTTAAGTTAAAGTTGCTTAACTTTGGCGCGGAGTATAAACTTGATGCATAGCATCATGGGGTAGACACAACACGTGTTGCAGGTTAAAAACAAATACTAATATGTAATAGATAGTCTGGTCTCAGCGAGTTGGCTTATTTAAACACCAAGATGGGCATAGCCCATCAAGGTGTTTAAATAACCAACGAGCTGAGACAGACTCTATCTTTTTTGTAGCATGGTGTACTTAGTAACACTGTGACGTCATATGACCGTACTCTAAATTCCAATATCCGGTAGTTGTAGCACGGCATAGCCATGCCCCTTTAGTTACCCTAAATTAAACGATTTAATGCTCTGCATTCATCAAAGGAAATGTCACCGACCATGCTACAAGACTTGTCTTAATGTCTGAGTAATTGGTTTATTGATAATAAATAATTTGACCTCAGTTCTTAATTAGCTTTTCGCAATCAAGCATAGTCCTCACAATCACCTGTACAAAGTTTGATGCCACTAAACCAATTTAAATTACAATTTGTAACAGGATTAATTAAATAACACAGACACAATAAACACATTCAAATTTCTTTTCTACGAGTCTTTTCTATGAAGTAGATATTAAAACATACTGGTAATTGTTTTCTGTTGTCATACCTACCTGAAGTAAAATTGTTAAATTCCCAAAAACGGACTCTGAAACATTTCCCCCTATTACCCGCTACACCATTACATACACATAAATGAATCAAAAATGTTGAACGTGCTGAATTTCCATCGACGGACCATGAAACACTTTCACTATTGCCCGCTAAATACACTGTTACATGCACACAAATGATGAGCGCTCATTTAAAAAAAAATCAATGTATACATATAAACTTATACATCTTTACTTTTACTGTTGATTAGTTAAAGTGTACAAACAATTTTTGGAATGTTTTATTTCCAAAAGAATGTTTTATTTCCAAAAGAATGTTTACTTTTAAAAGAATATTCAGCAGAACCAGAAAAAAAATTCATTTAGTATAATAAAATAAATATTACATTTCTGTGAGGGCGAGTGAACATTTTCAGCCTTCGGAAGAAATTGTCTACCTCGGCTCCACCTTGGTTGACATTATTTTTCTCAGGTAATATTCACCCTCACAGGAATGTAATATTCTGGATAGCATTGACATAATAAAACAGGTCATTATTTATATTAGGATAGAATTACATCACATAGGGAATTATATTCTATTATTCAATAAGGATAATTGAATTGGGTTTTACGAGCCACCAACACATGAAAAGGTTATATTGCGCCTAACAGGGATGAACATGCCACGCTCATCCTCCATTTACATCTAGATAAAATATGGAGAATGGGCATAGAACCTTCTAACCTGCAGAACTGCAGAATTACTGCAAATTCTATAGTAGACACTCCATTTACGATGGAGCCACGTTTCTACATTTGCATATGCGGTGTCATGATGAAGACCTTAAATGAGCATGATAAAAAATTATAAAATGAACATGAAGTTGGGGTCCTACCCTTCTGCCTCTAGCGGGATTTGCAGTGGTTGTATTCAACCCCGGCAACCACACAGGGATCAATAAGGATAAAACTAATATCTAACAAGTATTCTATTAGGAAAGATAAAACACGGGCAATCGTATTTATATTGATACAAATAAATGACTATTTTTGTCAATTTCTAATTTTAACAGTTCCATTGTAAATGCTCAAATATAACTTAATATTAATAATCGCAATACAATTTAGTACTTTTTCTTCTTAATCAATGGTTTTAGAGTTCATTATCAACTTGTGTTGATCAGTGATTTAAATTTTATTTTGGGGGGAAAACTGTAAAATGTTTCCTTTTTTGTATGAATAATAAATATTTTATAAGCTAAATAATAAATTAAAAAACTATGACATCATATTAATTTAGTGACATCATTGTCCTGTCATAAGTGATGACACTCAGATTAATTGAAGTGCACTTACAGAGTTATTGTTGCCAGTGCACTTACAGAGTTTTTTCATTGAAACTTCAATGCAACAACTCCATAAGTGCACTTATTGAGTTGTTGCATTGAACTTTTTCATGACTGCAGACAGTGAGTTGCGCATCTAATGAAATAAAATCCCAAAAAGTGCCAAATCGACTCTAAACTTTTGATAGAACTGAGATACCCATTTATGCAAAAATGTGATTTTCTGAAAATATTATGCATACAAAGTTATTGCGTTGATGGGATGAGGAGTTCTGGCCCTTGATTTTCTGAAATTTGCTATATTTTGGCCTTGTTAACATGATAGGGCCTTCATTTTTCATCCGATCTATATCAAACTTTATCAGATTGTTACTATCAGTAAAAGCTTGAACAAGTTTGAAAACCAACCAAATCAGATTAGTAACACAGGAGTTTAGGCCCTTGATTTAGTTTTTGCCTCCGTAAACGGAAGGACCTTCATTTGGACGGATTTTATTGAATCTTTGCAGGGATGATCAGTACCAAGCCTAGTTGCACATATCATCACTGTGATCCGGTTGAATATTTTGGCAGTTATGGCCCTTTAAAGGTTTTAATACAAAGTTTGTTCTGACTAGCTCTCCTGGCCGGATTTAAACAAAACTTTTTAGGGATGGTCAGTTCCAGGTCTAGTTGTGCATATCAACGCCGTGTTCCAGTTGAATGAGTTTTGGCAGAGTAATGGCCCTTTAAAGGTGTTAATACACAAACTTTGTCTGGACTAGTTCTCCTGAACCCCTGGCTGGATTTCAAGGGAACTTTGCAGGCATGATCAGTACCAGCCTAGTTGTGATATCATCATCGCGTTACAGTTTACAGATTTTTGGCGGAGTTATGGCCCTTTCAAGATTTTTGATACACACAAACTTTTTCCGGACTAGTTCTGAATCCCTGGCCGAATTACAACCAAAATTGACAAGGATGATCACTATCAAGCCTAGTTGTGCATATTATAGCCGTATTCCAGTTGATTTTTGGCAGAGTTATGGCCCTTTAAAGGTTTTAATACAAAAAACTTTGTCTAGATTAGTCTCTTTTGAATTCCGACACGGATTTGTGCATAACATGATCATCTTTACAGATAGAGACTTGAAATTTGAAACACAGCCATGTCAAAGTGGAAGGCAGTTCCTATATTATATTTTAGCAGTTCCATAGCAGTTCTTATTTTACGCCCGTTTGGAAAACGGGACGTATTATGGTATGAGGTCGTCCGTGTCTGTCCGTAAACAATTGCGTATTTCGGACGATAACTCTGAAATTAAATCTCCTACACTCATGAAACTTCATAGGCACATTGCCCAAAGTAAGAGGTGTATCTCTATTGTTTATGGGGTCAGTAGGTCAAAGGTCAATGTCATCATGACCTTATATAGAAAAGCGCATTCTGGACGATAACTTCGAAACTATAACACCTACACTCATGAAACTTCTTATGTACATTGCCCTAGGTGAGAGGAGGAACTCTATCGTTTTTGGGGCCAGTAGATCAAAGGTCAAGGTCATGGTGATCTTATGGAAATATGCATTCTGCACAATAACTTCAAAACATAACACCTACACTCATGAAACTTCATAATTACATTGCTCTAGGGGAGTGGAGGAACCCTATTTTTGGGGGTGCTAGTAGGTCAAAGGTCAAGGTCATGGTGACTTTATATGGAAATATGCATTCTGCACATTAACTTCAAAACCATAACACCTACAGACACAAACTACCTAGGTACATTGACCTAGGTATGAGGAGGAACCCTATTTTTTGGGGGACAAATAAGTTAAAGGTCACGGTCACACTGTCCATTACAGACATAATTTCATGTCTAGAATTTTGTCATTCTTGATTTCAGTGACTATTACAATCATGGAGTCTTCATCTTATTTAGTATGAACTCGAGTCTATTTGAGAATTGAATGTGTATGTTAATCAGAGTTTGAGGCATTGAACTTTGAATAATTTCTGATTGGTTATGTGTTCTTTCCTGTCTTGTTTCTTATGAGATTGCCATTTTAATTAGTATATAATTATAACTGCTATAAATGTGTTTATTTGTGTATAAATTATACTCATTTTCAATTTTTCAAAAAACCCAGCTTAGAATAATAGAAGAAAAATGCATGATGGGTAAACCTTTAATGCACATATCAACATCATTTCATATCGTAAACATAGCTTTATAATGTGGAATACAATTGACTTGTTTTGTTCCGTTCCGCTAAATATAATTATCCAAGGGGTTAGTTGTATTTAGCGGAACGGAACGAAACAAGATAATTTCAACACAGAACACAAACGAAATAGTGATAATATATAATTATGATTACGATAATAATTTTCACTATTGTCATTCTTTTTAATATATTTATACCTTTATATAATCATATAATTGCTTTGTCTTTTTTCTGCTCACTGATGTAAAACTCAGCTGTACCAGGACACTATCTGACACATAAACTACACTTATAACTTCTGCTGTTGGCTGGACTGCTGCCAAGTGCATTTACCGCGACCATTGGCTGTTCAAATACATCACACATTAGACTAACAGTATTGCATTTTGATATTGATAAAATATAGTTAAACATAATTTCAGCATGTCCTAGCTTGACCCCTATAACAATCAGTAGTCAGTAGTCGCACCCTGTGTCCAAACTTCGAGAGCCGTTAACACTCCCGTGGGGACCTGTCTGGCCACTGACCGGCCACGGCAAATTTGATTACAATGTTTTGTTTCGTTCCGTTCCGCTAAATATAAATATCCCCCCGGATAATTATATTTGGCGGAACGGAACAAGATAAACACACAACACAAAATGAACATGAGCGAAACGTATATTGTTTTGCTTTTTTAATTTTAATATTTTTTGTTTGATTATATAGATTATATAAAGTCAGATTATAAGATGGAAAAAAACACAAATTTGGAGACATTCATACAATAAAGTTGTTTTCCCCAATTTGTATTTATACCTTTATACATATATATAATTGTTTCGTATTCTGACGCTCAATGTTCTAATACTTTGAATGTATCAGGGCATAACCTGATACACATATATACACGTATGAAGCGCTTTATAAATGGTATTTTTGGGAAGCTCTGGAACACGAACAAACAGAATATAACAATAGATATGATGAGAACAGTTTTAAACCATACATCAACATCACTTTATATCTTACCTACAGCTTTATGCCTCGGAATGAAAATGTCTTGTTCCGTTCCGCCAAATATGATAGTTATATTTAGCGAAACGAAACGGAACAAGAACATTTAAACTAACAACACAAACTAGAATATATTTAGTTTAGTGTTTAATAATATAGATCATATATTTATTAAAGTCGTATTAAAAGAGAGAGAAAAACACAATTTTGAGACATTCATACAAAAAAGTGGATTTCCCCATTTGGTACCCCAGAACCTGTTCCGTTTCGTTCCGTTCTGCTAAATATAATTAGCCGAAAAACAACAGTATCAAATAATAAACACCCGAGTTCTGGCCCTTGATTTCATGAAAAATGCTATAAGTTGTCCACTCTAGCACCTACCTGTTGCGTCCGATCTTTACCAAACTTGGCCAGTCTTAATATCAATGAAAGCTTGGTAGAGTTTGAAAAACACCAGTATTGGAAAATCAAGACTTACGGCCCTTGATTTAATGAAAAAATGCTATATTTTGCCTTTTCAACACTCTAGCACCTTCATTTGGCATCGGATCTTTACCAACATTTGCCAGAGTTATAATATCAATAAAAGCTTGGATGAGTTTGAAAACCACTAATATTGGATAATAAACAGAGTTATGGCCCTTGATTTAATGAACTAGAACTATCACTGAAGGTGATGAATACTAATTTACCTTGTGTCATATGTTTAAGTAAGCCCCAATAACTACTTCTTAAATCATTGTTTGAACTAAACACAGCATTTTAACTAAATCAAGGGTCATAACTCCAGTTTTACTGATCCAATTTGGCTGTTTTTCAGTCTTGTCTGAGCTTTCATTAATATTAGTACTCTGGTAAAGGTTGGTAAAGATCAGATGAAAAACGAACGCCCCATCCTGTTAACGAGGCAAAATATAGCACTTTTATAGCACTAAATCAAGGGCCATAACTCTGCTGTTACTGATCTGATCTGGCTGGATTTCAAACATGTCTGAGCTGTCATTAATGTTAACAATTTGGTAAAGTTTTGGTAAAGATCGGATGAAAAATAAAGGAGATATCATCTTAACGAGACAAAATATTGCATTTTTAACTAAATCAAGGGCCAGGACTCCGGTGTTACTGATCCGATTTGGTAAGATCACATGGAAAAAGAAGGCCATATCGTCTTAACAAGGCAAAAGATAGCATTTTTAACTAAATCAAGGGCCATAACTCTGCAGTTACTCATCCAATCAGGCTGGTTTTCGAATTTTTCCGAGCTTTCATTAATATTAATAATCTGGTAAAGTTTGGTAAAGATCGGATGGAAAATGAAGGCCCTATCGTCTTAACAAGGTAAAAGTTAACGGACGGAAGGATGACGGACGACTGACAACTCGCCATCCCATAAGCTCTGCTGGTGTGTTTGTGAGATTTCAGTGGTTGTATTCTACCCGGCAACCACACGGGGACAAAGTGTAATAAAATTCTGAAAACAGCATTTTGTATTTTAAGGAAACATTGAAAACTCTATATTCATAATGTTTATTTGAATCTCATAACATGTGATTTTTACAATAACAAAAGCAAATAAAAATAACGTATGAAACAATTTACGAATGCAATTCAGAAGTGTTGACAACTTTATTCACACTAGCCATCAGTTCAAGTAATGAATATTTAACAAAATGTTTTTATTTTGACTTGAATTGAATTGGGGTTTAAGGCGCACCAACACTGAAAGTTTATATGGCGCCTAAAAGGAATGAACATGCCAGGCTCATCCTCCGTCATCGTCGGATACCCCCGTGTGATTTGTTCCGTTACTCTCCACCATGAATGGAGTATAACGTAATCAATCAAACATGGGTTTCGACTATGATTCTCCATGTTCATCGAGATAAAATATGGAGAACGGTCCTAAAACCTTCTCAACTGCAGAACTGCAGAGTTGCTTCAAATTCTATTGTAGACACTCCATTTACGCTGGAACCACGTTTATTGTTTTTCTATCACTGCTCTAGTGATTTGAGCGAGATGGCACCCGAAACAATGCAGGGGTCATGATGAAGACTTTAAATGAGCATGAACAAAAAATGATAAAATGAAGATGAATTTGGGGGGTTCTACCCTCTGCCTACCCCTCCAACGGGAACTGCAGTGGCCCTATTCTTTGCCCTGGAACCAATCGGGGCCCCCGGAACCACATGGGGCTTGAAGGGACATGGCAATTTGACATATCTTTTTAACTCACAGCGTCCCATTGGTTTTTCTACATGCATAATAATAATTATTATAAATAATTATTTGTATAATTAAAAGCAAATATATTTTTATTACAATCTGCTGATTATATATGCGGCTGTGTACCAGATATCATCATATTTATGTAGGTTCTATCATATATACTAAAGCGAAAAAGAAACGCAACTCGGGAATTTCCGCTACAGTATATACTGCACACTTAATCCTAGTAATATTCCAAAGAAATCCCAAGATGTTTTGTAAAAAAAAAAGTTGCAGTTAGTTACAGTAAGGACACAACTGTGATGTTGTAGACATTTTAAAAACAGTACACTTTTTAACAAGAAATTCACATAAAATTTGAATGTTGAAGATACTCTTTGAAAAATTTACCCATTTCTGTACTGTATTTAACGTAAAGAGTTTGCAAAATTTTGCTTCATACGTTTGCTGACATCTTTGAGCCAAATGCGTACTCTGTCAATTTTGAACTTTGAAGGAATACTATTTGCTGTGTTATGTGTTGTTTTAGACTTTTTTTTCCGAAAGATAGGTCTTAGCCATGTACCATTTGATTAATAGCATTAATATATATAGTGGAAATTCCTGAGTTGCGTTTCTTTTCACCCAACTTATATATGTAAATCAACAAATGCCCGTCAACGGGTATATAAACAAGTATATGTACAATGATGAAAAACATCAAATAACATGTAAGGACTAAGGACTAAGGTGTGTCTGCGAACATTTTAAGTTGTTACGGGCTGTTTTGGAATGACCCGGAAGATGTGGATCTTGATTTAATCTGACTTTAAAAGACTTCCAGACCTTGCAGAGTAAGGCCAACAGGCAGATGCATGTGTGACTTACTCAATACTGAGATGGAATCCGTCTTCTTGGAATTTTCGTTTATGTCCATTACTTCCTTCGTTACTTATATTTTGTTTAGTTTAAATCCCTTTAGTCTGAGGTTTATATTTTGAAAATTAGCCAGACTACAAAAATCTGTGTAGGACTACTTGATTTTGAAAGTTGGTAGTCCTGCAGACTACTTGGGGAACAAAGTTAGTGTCAAACCCTGTTTAGGTCTGGTAACATATTGCAGTTTGTTTTGTTTTTGTTGTCTGGTTTAGCAAACTATAGTATCTTCACCATTTGCATATGTTTTACATGTTTATGCAACTACCAACAGCTGTCAAACTATGCTGTAATAAATATATGGTGCATATCACATACGCAAAATATTCGATGAGAATTTTCATGATTATAGACAGACAAACGTAATTTTATTAGACCTGTTTACAAGACAATTTCCTATTTGATGTAAATGACCTTGAAATGCTCTGCTGACAAGAAAATGAATGGTTTTCAAGCCCACTCTGTGTGGTTTTAAGAAAGAATACCGCCTAAGCCGGTGCTAGGGGGCATAAGAGATGTTGCAAAATGCATTACCTCTCATGAACAGACTCAATAAAACTTATTTGTATCTGTTGCTTCCAAGGGATCCCCTTTTCAGTATTTATTTTAATAGCTAAAACAAGAAATCCGCAGATTTACATGTCTCGCCTAACGTGGGCGGGACTTAAAAATAAAAGATAAATGATGCTTAAATGAAAGTTTGTAAACATTTTAATAACTAAAAACAATGTAGTTTACAGTTTGCTGAGTTGACATTTAAATGCATTTGTTTAAAAACAAAATGCCATTCTATAAAAAATAAATAAAAAATCAATAAATAAAAGAAATCTAAAAAAAAATCATCGGCTCCAAAAAGTAGGTCAAGGTCATAGATGAAATCTATGCGTCCAGAAAGATGCACTACCCAAGACACAACTATGTTAAAATAGAATGTTTTATCTTCCAAAGATTAAGCTATAAACTAGATTTAAAGCATCTAGTGCATAATTAGAGTTCATGAGAAAGTGATGTAAATGTAACAATTAATGTTATCTGCCCTTTGCTTGGATGGTAAAGGTCACATCCACATTTGCTTTTTGACACATTGTGATGTACTACCCAAAAAAAAACTATAAGCGAAGTTTGAAAGGTCTAATGAATAAAGTTTTTGAGAAAGTGACCTAAATGCAAATGCTGAAGGTAAAAATTATTAAGTTATCTGCCCTTGGCTTGGAAGGTCAAGGTCACATCCACATTTTCTTTGTCATGTTGAAATGTACCACTCAAGATACAACTATAAGCAAAGTTTGAAAGGTCTTAGTGCATACAGTTTGTGAAAAAAGTGACCTAAACGCAAAAGTTGAAGGTAAAAATTATAAGGTTATCTGCCCTTTGCTTGGAGGGTCAAGGTCACATCCACATTTACTTTGTCACGTTGTGATGTACCACTCAAGATACAACTATAAGCAAAGTTTTAAAGGTCTAGTGCATACAGTTTGTGAAAAAGTGACCTTAACGTAAAAGTTGAAGGTAAAAATTATAAGGTTATCTGCGCTTTGCTTGGAGGGTCAAGGTCACTTCCACATTTACTTTGTCACGTTGTGATACACCACCCAAGACACAACTATAAGCAAAGTTTGAAAGGTTTAGTGCAAACAGTTTGTGAGAAAATGACCTAAATACAAAACTTGAATGTTGACGCCTTCGCCTTTCGCCGCCGCCTCTAGAAAAGCAACACCTGTGTCTCTTGCTGCTCTGGCTTCTTTGGCTACTGTTTTTTTGTATTTATATATAAATGAGCATCTTTGTGTTTTACTTATATTGCCTATTATTGCTGCCTTGTTGGTTAGAGAATAGTTCATGGCAAGGATTTCTTTATTTACACTGTCCCGTTTTACTGGGATGACAGTAGGATAATTGTGAGGATTGGTACACTCTAGTTTAAACCCCCACGGCCTTGTTTGCCACTGACCATTCCAAGGCGGGTAGCACTATTGTCAACCCTTTTTGTGTTTGTGGCATCATATGCCTTTATTCCTTATTAACATTGCCATTCATGTTTGTCATTTTGCATGTTTTTGTGTTTACTGTGTTCTGTGAAAGCTGCATTTCCTGTTCGACTTTTATACTTTTTTTTATTCAATAAACACTGTCTTTCAATAACAGTCAGTCATTCAATAAACACTCATTCAATGAAGATGGCAGTCATTCAATAAATATGGCAGTCATTCAATAAGTTTTAACAATGGCAGTCATTCAATAAACACTGTCATTCAATAAAGACGGCAGTCATCCAATAAAGCCGGCAGTCATTCAATAAACACTGTCATTCAATAAAGATGGCAGTCATTCAATAAACACTGTCATTCAGTAAAGATGGCAGTCATTCAATAAAGACGGCAGTCATTCAGTAAGATTGCAGTCCTTCAATTAACACTGTCATTCAATAACAATGGCAGTAATTCATAACAATGGCAGTCATTCAATAAACACTGTCATTCAATAAAGATGGCAGTCATTCAATAAAGATGGCAGTCATTCAATAACTCTGACAGTCATTCAATAACACTGGCAGTCATTCGATAAAAATGGCAGTCATTCAATAAAGACAGCAGCCATTCAATAAAGATGGCAGTCATTCAATAAAGATGACAGTCATTCAATAACAATGGAAGTCATTCAATAAAGATGGCAGTCATTCAATAAAGATGGCAGTCATTCAATAACAATGGCAGTCATTCAATAAACACTGTCATTCAATAAAGATGGCAGTCATTCAATAAAGATTGCAATCATTCAATAAAGATGTCAGTCATTCAATAAAGATGTCAGTCATTCAATGACAATGGCAGTCATTTAATAAATAACAATGGAAGTTGTTCAATGAACACTGTCATTCAATAACACTGTCATTCAATAAAGATGGCAGTCATTCAATAAAGATGGCAGTCATTTTATAACAATGGCAGTCATTCAATAAACACTGTCATTCAATAACAATGGCAGTCATTCAATAAACACTGTCATTCAATAAAGATGGCAGTCATTCAATAACAATGCCAGTCATTCAATAAACACTGTCATTCAATAACAACGGCAGTCATTCAATAAACACTGTCATTCAATAACAACGGCAGTCATTCAATAAAGAGGGCAGTCATTCAATAAACACTGGCATTCAGTAACAACAGCAGTCACTCAACAAACACTGTCATTCAATAAAGATGGCAGTCATTCAATAAAGATGGCAGTCATTCAATAACAATGGCAGTCATTCAAAAAACATTGTTATTCAATAACAACGGCAGTCATTTAATAAACACAGTCATGCAAAAAAGATGGCAGTAATTCAATAAAGATGGCAGTCATTCAATAAAGATGGCAGTCATTTAATAACACTGTCATTCAATAAAGATCAATAAAGATGGCAGTCATTCAATAAGCACTGTCATGCAATAAAGACGGCAGTCATTCAATAAAGATGGCAGTCATTCAATAAAGATGGCAGTCATTCAGTAAGCACTGTCATTCAATAAAGATGGCAGACATTCAAAAAAAATGGCAGTCATTCAATAAGCACTGTCATTCAGTAAAGATCAATAAAGATTGCAGTCATTCAATAAAGATGGCAGTCATTCAATAAAGATGGCAGTCATTCAATAAGCACTGTCGTTCAATAAAGATGGCAGTCATTCAATAAAGATGGCAGTCATTCAATAAAGATGGCAGTCATTCAATACAGATGGCAGTCATTCAAAGCACTGTCATTCAATAAAGATCAATAAAGATGGCAGTCATTCAATAAAGATGGCAGTCATTTAATAAAGATGGCAGTCATTCAATAAAGATGGCAGTCATTCAGTAAAAATGGCAGTCATTCAATACAGATGGCAGTCATTCAAAGCACTGTCATTCAATAAAGATCAATAAAGATGGCAGTCTTTCAATAAACACTGTCATTCAATAAAGACAGCAGTCATTCAGTAAAGACGGCAGTCATTCAATAAAGATGGCAGTCATTCAATAAACACTGTCATTCAGTAAAGATGGCAGTAATTCAATAAAGACGGCAGTCATTCAATAAAGACAGCAGTCATTCAATAAAGATGGCAGTCATTCAATAAAGATGGCAGTCATTCAATAAACACTGTCATTCAATAAAGATGGCAGTCATTCAATAAAGACGGCAGTCATTTAATAAACACTGTCATTCAATAAACACTGTCATTCAATAAAGATGGCAGTTATTCAATAAACACTGTCATTCAGTAAAGACGGCAGTCATTCAATAAACACCGTCATTCAATAAAGACGGCAGTCATTCAATAAAGACGGCAGTCATTCAATAAAGACGGCAGTCATTCAATAAAGACGGCAGTCATTCAATAAAGATGGCAGTCATTCAATAAAGATGGCAGTCATTCAATAAAGACAGCAGTCATTCAATAAAGATGGCAGTCATTCAATAAAGATGGCAGTCATTCAATAAAGATGGCAGTCACTCAATAAAGATGGCAGTCATTCAATAAAGATGGCAGTCATTCAATAAAGATCAATAAAGATCCCTAAGTGTCCACCATGCGACGCAGACGACACAATAAAGAAAATGTAACAGTAACAATAAATCACCTATTGACGAGGCTGTTCTTATGGTTGCTATTGGAGGCTGCATGTTCTTCAGGTCCCAAACTTTCACAGTGCGATCATCACTGCCCGACACCACCTTCTCATGTCCAGCAAATACAGCTGTTGTGACAGATCTGAAAATAGTGAAATGATCTGTTGTTTACCAGCTCAAAATAATAATCTAACACAGTTTGATAAAATGCTCAATGCTGATTGGTTATTGAGGTGTTTCTGAAATTTCTATCAAGACCTTTGACGTCATCTCCTTCAACCGTTAGGACTCATTTTAAATGATTTTAAATGTCAGAAAACATTCAAAACAATGATAACATTATTTTAAAGTAAAGTTTCATTACAAACTGAAATCGTTAAAAACGGGATATATTTTCCTGTCTGGTGTTGAGAGATGGGCATACAATGTAAGTTGTGAGAATTTGTATTATGTTCAATCTCTCAAAAATGTGTGTATTAAATGCCCTCAGATAAGAAATAATATATTTCCACCAGATTTATTTGTGCAAGATCAAAACCAGGTCTGGAATTCACCAACCATTCTTCAAACTATTCTTAGACTTGCGCTCAAGTACTCAGATTTCATTCACAAATATTCCATCACCTTTAAAGATAAACAATTGTACCAAGTTGCTTTTTATTAGTATTGATCATATTTATATGTAGCAGCTTGTTATGAAAGTTTATACTTTAAACTTATGGAAATATTTGTGATTAAAATGTGTATACTTGGGCTTAAGTCTAAGAATAGTCTCAAGAATGGTTGGTGAATTCAAGGCCCTGTGTGTTTGGGAATTGAAACACATCGAGGCCGTGGACCTATGGCCCTAGGTATCGATGATCTCCGAGTCCCACCCACCAGGTATTGATGAGACAATATAAACCTGCTGGAAATATCTTTTCCCAATAAAACAAAAATCCTTTACTCAATAGAGCTTTTTATACAAATGGCAATAATGGAATATAATAAACAATTTAATTTTTTAGAAAATGTAGACTAACGCTTTATACAGATTTTCTTATGTCGAAATCAGATATTAGTGTATATATATATATATATATATATATATAAGAGGACGGTGGGATGGTCTTCCCCGACCCACAACATACCAAATCATAGAATAAATGGTTCACCCAATGGTGACTGAAAAAAAAAGAAAAAAGAAGAAGGTTTATAATACTGTAGTTTAATATCTTATTTCAAAACCAGCTGTACCGGTAAGAATAAAATCATTTTCACTTCCACTTCACATAGCGCAAAAAAAGAAACTACCCCTCCAAATAATGGCAAAATTACACACTACAAAACCGTTTATCACAACTCTTGCCAGGTGTTCAGGTCATATAATAATGTATATGTGCTGATTAAAAGTCAAGTTTCATTCATGGGTTCTTAAAATACTCATGATTGAATATGCGTAAAATTAATAAGTTATATATATACGTCGTCGTCAGTAGGTTTAGAAACGGTGTACATATTTTGTAAAATATGGCTATTGTTGGCGAGATAGCAACTTTAAAAGTTGTATGAATTATTGAAACAAGAATATCAATAGAACCGATGGATGTTCCCGGAACTGGGTGCTTTGTATTACAGAGCAATAGAATTTAAATGAAGCTAGAGCTATGGTTCTTATGCTGTCTCGCATTGCCCTTTATCGTTGTGTGAATTTTCATTCAGTCCCTTTAGTAGTTTTCAAGTCATATTTCAGACAAGAATTATAAGTACAAGATTACCAAGGGAATTAAACTCTGTTTTGAATGAAGATAGAGTAACGTTTTTTGTATCATGCACCTCCTCTCATATTCCTCTATTATTGTGTGAAGTTCATTGCAGTCCCATTAGTAGGATCTGAGTTATGCTCCAGACAAGAATTATAAGTATAAACTTACCAAGGGCAATAACTCTTAACTTAAATTAAGGTAGAGTTATGGTTCCTATATTCTGCACTTACTCCCATTGCCTTTTATCATAAAGTGAAGTTTCATTGCAGTCTCATTCATAGTTTTAAAGTTATGCTCCAGACAAAAATTATAAGTATAAAATAACAAAGGGCAATAACTCTAGATTAAATGAAGACAGAGTTACGGTTCTTGTGCTCTGCATTTCCTCTTATTGCCCTTTATCATTGTGTGAAGTTTCAATGCAGTCCCATAATTACTTTCGAAGACAAGAATTTTCTATTTGACTACTATGTATATATGTATTAAAAATACAAAGGGCAATAACTCAGCGGAAAATTATAAAACCGGAATGTCACGATAATATGGGCATCTCCACTTGATATTGATACTAACTTCCCAGCAAGTTTCGTGAAATTCTAACAAGGGGTTATAGAGAAATAGCACAGATAAAATTGTTATACTTGACTACTATGTATATATGCATTTAAAATACAAGGGCCATAACGCAGTGGAAAATTATCAAACCAGAACGTCACGATAATATGTGCATCTCCACTTGATATTGATACTTCCTAGCAAGTTTCTCGAAATTCTTACAAGGGGTTATGGAGAAATAGCTTGGACAAGCATTTTCTATTTGTATGCATTAAAAATACAAGGGGGAAATTATCAAACCGGAACATCACGACAATATGCACATCTTCACCTGATATCGATACTTCCTAGCAAGTTTCGCGAAATTCTAACAAGGGGTTATAGAGAAATAGCCCGGACAAGAATTTGTCTATTTGCCTATGTATATATGTATTAAAAATACAAAGGGCCATAACTTAGTGGAAAATCATCAAACCGGAACGTCACGAAAATATGCGCTTCTCCGCTTGATGTTGATACTTGCTAGCAAGTTTTGCGAAATTCTAACAAGGGGTTGTAGAGAAATAGCCCAGACAATAATTTTCTATTTGACTATGTATATATGCATTAAAAATACAAAGGGCCATAACTCAGTGGAAAATTATTGAACCGGAACGTCACGACAATATGCGCATATCCACTTGATAGTGATACTTCCTAGCAAGTTTCGTGAAATTCTAACAAGGGGTTATAGAGATATAGCCTGGAAACAAATTACACAGATGGACGGACGGACGGACTGACAAGGCGGCGACTATATGCCGCCCCGAATTTTTCGGGGAGCATAACTATATACTGTACAGTGTGTTTTTATGGCTGTTTTTATAGCCTTTTTTGAGCTATTTTCCCAATATCAAAACATAATATTATCTTTTTATCCCAACTATGAGACAAAATTTAAATAAAAAAAGAAAAAAGAAGCGTAAGGGTGAAAAGTACTGAGAACAAAACGGTTTTAAATGCCTCTGCTGAGACCTTAGTGTACTAAAAACAGTATTATTAATTTTTTACTGTATTTTTTCCCAATTTTATGAAAAATCACGCTAAAATTCCAAACTGTAACGGTATGGGTTATATACCCAAAGTATAGAAAAAAACTGAAACATGATGCGTTTTTAAAGTTCTCAAGTACGGATTCCTCAAGTTTGTTTGCATACGTCCAGTGGATAGACTCGCAAACCTGGTAACAAATTAATATTATGTCTGTGATGGACTCCGGAACATCAGTTTATGACCCTGTCGGACTGACTTTTCTATAGAAGGGAGTAGGGGGTTTGTGGCTCAAATAAAAACAACAAAACATGGAAAAGAAATAACTTTAACAACTCATTATTCCATGTTTAACAAGCAAATTTAGAGAATTATGGTCCATTTAAAATGTAATCAAAGTCCTGAAAGTACTGGTAATGAATTCTCTAGCATATATTGTTTATGGAAGTTATTCTGCTGTCCGAAGAAAACGGAAGCATGATGTCTATGTCCGGACAGGTTTTTGTTTTGGGTGCTTATATCGATGAATTAACAAAATTAAAACATTAGCTAATACACCATTACTGCAGGTTTGTTAACATACACCCTGTACTATTGCAAATACACTGTGTAAAAATAAAAATAAAAATTGTAAATCATGCACGGTGTCTGATTTACAATTTTGTTCACTCTCTTCTTATATATTGAATGACCCTCGTATATTATATATGCAACAGTGCAGCGAGTATCATGGCTGAACACAAAAACCCGAGGTCAATAGATTTAGTTCTGTCGATAAACAGCTGGATACCCAAACAAATGAACATGTACATACTGAATTGTCAGGTTAATTCAATACATGCACATTACAAATATATCATGATAAATGTTATCAATTAAATACGGAACGTACGGTAAAGACTATATTATTTATTTCCGATTATCTATCTATGTTTTATTTATTTCTTATTTGTTTTAAATATTGGTATATTTCATTAATCGGAACTGGACTAATAAAAGTAAGTACGGAATGTAAGGTAAAGACTATATTATTTATTTCCGATTATCTATCTACCGGTATGTTTTATTTATTTCTTATTTGTTTTAATTATTGTTATATTTCATTAATCGGAACTGGACTAATAAAAGTAAGTACGGAATGTACGGTACAGACTATATTATTTATTTCCGATTATCTATCTATGTTTGATTTATTTCTTATTTGTTTTAAATATTGGTATATTTTATTAATCGGAACTGGACTAATAAAAGTAAGTACGGAATGTACAGTACAGACTATATTATTTATTTCTGATTATCTATCTATGTTTTATTTATTTCTTATTTGTTTTAATTATTGGTATATTTCATTAATCGGAACTGGACTAATAAAAGTAAGTGTAATAAGCTGTAATTAATTAAAAATTTAAGGATAATCGGATGAAGGTGTAAGTGATACCTTTTCAACATGTAATGATATTTTAAGGTTCTAATTAATACTGTTCAAATATATATATAGTGCATGTAATCAATTTATTCAAGATAGAAAACAAAAATTCAGTTTTTTACTCAACATGAAAAAGTACATAACGTCCTCTATACATTTGGCAGGGAGAGGATGTAAAGGATTGCGCATGCGCAATTAAACGAAAATAACAAAGCAGAGCTAGCTTACAAAACAGTGGGTGCCTCCAAATAACCCTGGCTATTAACTAATATTGTTGTCATTACAAACAATACATTTATCAAAATAAAAATGCAAAATATAAATGTATTATATAGACTGTATGCCCAGCTGATTGCTTACAATATTCGTACTGTGTGTAAATGTTGCTGATTAGTCATGTATGTCTGCTGTCGTTAAAGGTCAAATACACTAAAAATTCAATTACACTGTCATTTTTCCGTAATTTTGCACATAACTTGGTATATGTAATCGTCTATAAAAGATAAACAACATATCAAATCATTTTATTATTTCGCAAACTCGGACATCTGCCCGGGGGCCCAGGGTTGGTGGGACGGGCGGTGGGGATTTTGGGGTTAGGGGAGATTGTTATTATGTCTCAACTGAAACATTATGATGATGGCTCGGCACCCAGGGTCCCTCAGGGGGTTCAAAAGGTCAAATGCGCTAAAAATTTAATTACACTATACTTTTTCTATATTCTTGCACATGACTTGGTGTATGTAATCGTCTATGAAAGATAAACAACATATCAACCGATTATTTATTTTCGAACTCAGACGTCTGCCCGGGGGCCCAGGGTTGGGGTTGTGTGTGTGGGTGGGGTGGTAATTATGTGGTGGTACATTTGTTCCCTCCTATGTCATCGGTGGGGCCTGGAGGAAGGGGCATCAAATACACTAATAATTCAATTATGGTGTAATTTTTTCATACTTTTGCACATTAATTCGTATAATAGTCGCCTATGAAAGAGATACACATCATGTCAAATGATTTATTAATTAAAACTCTGAGTGTAATTTTAGTGTGGGTTACGAGTTCAACAACACGAAGCGGTACTTCTATTTTTGTACCGCTATTGAATTTCGTCAAACAATCTTGATTTTATTTAGGAAATATTCAATAATTAGTGTTATGTTTGTCAACGTAATTAGTTGTGTTTAATAGGCTAAAAGTTACGGATATTGTCTCTTTAAAGGGAATTGACCTGTGTGAAGAAAACGTGGGTATTTTGCAATGGCGCCCCGTCAAATTCGTTCTAGTTCACCTTTAATTTACCAACTTGCAATGTAAGTAATGTATTGTGCAATGAACTTTTTTATTTATTTTTTTTATTTATTTTATTGCAGTTGCCAAAAAAGGGCAAACCCATTTAATCTCCCCGTGAATGAGTGTGTTGTGGGTCGAGGAGAACCATCCCACCACATACTTCACAAAATATACATATTATGTTAAGTTCACAACACACATTCCCATTCAGGTTCTTTCATTCCTTAAAAACAAATATTATATACATAGGTATGATATCAAAGAAACAATGAAAGTGCCTTTTTTTTCTTCAAAGAACCAAAATGATATATATCGGTAGTTAGCTTATATCGATCATCATTACTGGATGAAATTTAGTTTAAATTACTGTTAATTTGTTTTTTTAAAAATATGGGTTACCAAATACTGGCTGCAAACATTCTCTCTGTAAAGGAATTATATAATAATCTTCTCAGTCCTTGTCACTTTTAGTTAATTTGTATTATCAATTATCAGTTTCTTGGCAAAAAATTATGTATGTATTATATACTCGGTAAAAAAAGTTTTGGACCAGGGTATATAAAGTCATATAAAACTAAAACTAGTGGACACAATTTAAGTATCTTTTTTTAGTAACCAAGGTCTACCCTACCCGGTAAATTTGATACCAAAAACATTAAATTCCAAACAAGATTTGATTTTAAAAAAATATCGCGAACACACAAAGGGTATGTAAAAAATGTTGCAAAGTCCATACAAAGTAACAGTTACGGACACATTCGAGTAACCAATAAAAAGATTATTATTTTTTCGCAAACTTTCATTGTAAACGATAATTATTGTTGATTGTTGATCTATTGGGAATTATCAACTGAGATAATAAGGGTTATGGTCGAATGTCATGGTTCAGCGACCATTGTACGGGTTCGAACACTGCCATGGTCCAAAACTTCTTTTACAGAGTATAAGTTAGCATCTAAGGCTTCTTTATGTCGTCCATTTTTCGGAAAATGTCTCTACATTATCATTTTTAACAGCTATATACTTCAGTGCTTTGTATGAATTTTTAAGTCTATTCTTCATAGCAGTGACCGATAGCAATTTATTAAGACGTTTTGATGAAAAAATATAGTACTTTAATTCGATAATAATGTACAAATCGATTGATGATAGCATATTTCCTATATTGAAAATAAATAGATCTTCTATGAATGTGATTTGTATATGTTTTGTTAACAACCAAGTCTTAATTTCGTTAAGAAACGTTTGAGTTTCTGGGCAAGACCAAAGCATATGTGTAATACTTTCTTGTTGGTGACAGAAATTACAAAGAGGGCTATCAATGGCTTTAATGGTAAACAAATATTTTTTAGTTGGCAATATTCTGTGGTTGATTCTTACTTGAAACCATCGAAGTTTTGTACTTAGGTTATATTTAAATGGGGACATGTAAATATCTTTCCATGTCTTATTATCTATCTTGTAAATTTGCTCCCATTTATGGTTTGATGTTGGGTATTTTTGATAAGGACTGATATGTTAGCTGTAAGCAATGGGTTTTGTAACTTTTTATGTAACGATGTAATATTTTGTTTATCAGTATACATTTTGATTGATGAAAGAACCCCATTGTATTGAATACAATTAGTTTTAATTTTAAACGTTTCATTGAACTCTAATTCTGAGTAAAACTTTCCATTTCCTTTAAGCAAATCATTTATTAGAAAAATACCCTTGTTATACCATGATTTATAAAATATGGGTTTTGCTCCAATCTTGAGATTATCATTATAAAAAATTGGGCTTGCAAGGAATTGGTCTGTAGATTGTGGTTGTTTTTTCTCATTAATGTATGCATATGATTGTAAAACATCGACCCAAAATGGATTACTTAACTTGTCAGTTAATGATTTTGTATAATTATTTCCAAAACTTATTACATCTTTTAAGTTGAGTGTAGTCTCAATAATATGTGTCCATTTAGCACCTGTAATTATCCACCTTCTTAACCTTGTTGCTTTTAGACCATACATAAAAGCTCTTAAGTTGGTCATTTTTAGCCCTCCTTCAATGTAATCTTTTACAAGTAACAGTGTGTTTTATTTTTGCTGGTCCTTCCCATAAAAAATTGTTTAGTAATGTATTTATTTGTTTTATAATGCTATCATTGGGATTCGGAAGCGATATGAATAAATGGTTAAGCATAGGCAATAAAAGCGATTTTATAACCGTAATTTTTCCAAATGGTGTCAAGTATCTACGCTTCCACTGTTTGATTAGGTTTTTCATCTTTATTATTTTATCAAAATAGTTAATATCAATAAATCTATTCAAGTCTACATTGAAATTGATTCCTAACAACTTAAAATCTGTTTTCCCCCATGACAGTTTCCACCTTGTTTTAATCGTATCACTGCTATACTTTTTAATACCTATCCATACTACTTGTGTCTTATCAAAGTTAACTTTAAGCCCCGAATATTGTGCAAAGTTAGATAACGCATTAAGCGTTTAGTTTAGAGAAGTATTTGAGCCGTCTAATATTACTGAGGCATCATCTGCATATTGTGAAAATATTAATTCGGTATTTCCTATTGTAATTCCTTTAATATTTTTGTTGTTTCTGATTTTAATAGCGAGATCTTCTGCACACAAGATGAAGATATACGGTGATAATGGGTCTCCTTGACGGTATCCCCTATTTATTGTAGAAGACGAGGATAAGTGTCCCCCTTGGTTAATAGAAAGTTTTGCATTTTTGTATAAAACTTTAACCCATGAAATAATGGAAATACCAAATCCAAAAAACTTTAAAACTTTAGGAATAAAAACCCAAGATTGTGTAATGAACTTGACACCAGGTCGTTTATGTTGTTTATTTAATATTAGTAAACCTTTATTTATGATATGCTGTTCAACCTATATACGGTACCGTTTTATATAAAATTACATCTATTATATGCCTGCTAATTATTCTAGTAATACATATAAACTGAACAATATCTTTTGTTCTTTATATATTGTATCAAACTTACACTGGTAATTTCTACTGGTTTTGTTAAATCCAAACCAAACTATTCATTACTACTTTCGGTTTTCTCGGTACCACGCACCTGCTATTTCTGTTATATTTCAGATTGTATGGTATGGTACGGCTTTTACTTCCAACCGAAACATGATATGTATGTGTTAAAGGGAGTACATCAGGCTTTTCACGGGGGTCTAGGTGTCCGACTTAAAATTGACAAATTTTAATATTTTCTATTCTACATAATGAATAAGCCTAAAAATGTTCCCTTATTTGCAAAGAAATTCATTCTTCACAGTAATACGTGCTATCCTAGGTGACGCACCAGGGTTAATTTCATCATTTTACGTCCTATTCCATTCTAGCTATATGGTGTTTTCAATGTTTAGACATTAACAAAATGGTGCTGACATCATATTTTGATTGATATAAGTGTTTTATCATGAACTGGAACAATTTTATAATTTAAGATGTTTCTAGAAAAATCCTGATGTACCCCCTTTAAAACAACATCGATTTACAAATAAATGGCTTGTTGTTTTCTTCGCTACGCACGTTTGTAAGAACAATTACGCCAAACTAAACTGGTTCATCGTCGTTGTTTGCCTTGTCTTTATATATCTTTGTATATAGTAGTATAGTAGAATATATTGTTTCCTTCACCAGTGGTACAGAGAAAAACAAAACTACTAGTAAAATGAAAATAGATTGAATTTCCCAATATAGTTATATACGAAGAATGCTTTTTATTGAAACTACCGGTATACACATAAATAATAATAATTGCAGTCAGTATTATTATCATATATTTTGGCTTTTCCCATTGGACAAAATGCTTGTATGTGACTACAATCAGCTGTTAATATTTTTGAATTAACTGTCCGAAGAACTACATTATTATAAATAGAATATCATGACTGGGAATTTTCCGGCTATAAATAGAACGCGTCACGGAACGTAATAAACACACACTGAAAACGAGTTATCTATTCTTTAATATTTACGAAGTTTGTCGACCAAATGCTACCAAAATAAAAATGTTTTTGTCTACTTCTATGTTGTTTTTATTTTTATAGTACGTTCGCGATCTTTTTCTCATTTATATCTGAACTTTTTGGAAGAAAATGAAACGGTCAAGGTCGATTCACATTCCGTCTGCTGTCAAAGAGCCGCCATCAAACACAGGTATATCTGTGCTGTCAAATGATGCAAGATGAAGACTACCCCACTTTTTTTATGCAGATGCCATTATTTGAGGATGAAGAAATGCTCAAAACAAGAGGGCCAAGATGGCCCTATATCGATCACCTGAGTACTGGCCCATTATCGAACTTCTTCAAAATCTCATATAAAATCTGTGCAAGTTTGGTTAAGACTGTTAAAGAAATGTGGCCTCTGTTGTACGTGTTAACAATATTGATATAAAGACACTGACAACGTTTGGTAAAGATCAAATACAAAATGAAGGTGCTAGAGTGTAAGCCCTGAGGCATGGCCAAATATGACCCCAGGGCTACATGTAATATATGAGAGCTGTGTGCCCGTCTCTATAATTTCCGCGGAATTCCGAAAAAAAGCCGCGGAATAAATTCGGAATTCCGGTCTTCGGAGTAATGGACATAGGTTTTAATAGAAAATAATTCGGACTTTGGAAAAAAATAACAAAGAGATTCCACGGACAAAATCATTTTCCTCGGAAAGTCTTTGGCTTTCCGATTTCTTCGGACAAAATTGTCCGAATACGTATTTCTTCGGAAAACATTCAGGCATCAGCAATAGTTCGGAAAATATTCGGACATCGGAATTTCCTTCGTAAAATATTCGGACATCGGTATTAATATCGGAAAATATCCGGAAAATATGCTGACATCGGCATTTCCTCAGACATCGGCATTTCTTTCGGAAAATATTCGGACATTGGTATTGCTTTCGGAAAATATTCGGACATCCGCATTTGTTCAGAAAATATTCGGACAGAAATAATCTTTAAAATTAAAAAACAATTAAAATTTATTTTTGAATAAAGAAAAGCGGAACAAATTCCACTTTTTACTAATCGTTCTTTCCTCTTATTGGACATGTATCCGATTTTTGATCTTCTTTGACAAAATTTCGATTTGGTTCAGAAAATATTCAGATTTAATTTGTGTTTACCAGCAGAAAAACATCGCAATTCTGTTGTTGAAATTATTCCAATTGCTTTCTTTATTTCCGGAACAATCTGGTTCTCTTTGGAAAATCGTTCAAAGAAAATCGTTCGCTTTCAAATTTCTGCAGAAGCAAATCTATTAATTATATTAGTCATGCATATTTGCAAAAGGTTCATAATGGCCTGCTGCAAATGTATATACTATATTATTTCAATGTGTACTGATATAGTAAAAATTAACCTTGTAACTGCCAGTTTTGAAGTATTTTTTTCTACATTAGGCGAACGTGTTTGTGTCCGAAATGGCCTGCTGAGTTACTTCCCTTATATGCATTATCGCCATTTACACATTTTCAAATAGTTATCACAATAACTTGTTTTTTGTTGAATGTTACATGTAGCGAACTGGAAATACAGTACAGTAATGAATCAATGTAATTTAGACTGTATTATGAATACCTGTTCGGTTTAATATAATTATATTCTTATAGATCTACATGTACATATGCAAAATTTATCCATAAATCCTTAATTGTGCAGACTTAACAGAGACTGTATGTTAAAATAATAATAATAATAATAGACTTTATTTATTGAACATTTAGTTTGTGAACTAATCTTCCATGTGGCCCTCTAGTTAACAGGTCCTGCTATTAATTAAGCTCATATAATGCTTTGAAAGCTTAAACATCATGCACAAATTCTGGCGGCATCTTGATTCTATAACTTTTTAATAACATAGACATATATACCATGATTGATGTCTATGTTAATAATAAGACTTACTTTTATCATAGATCTACATACTGCTGTATATCCATGCTTTTATGGTATCCTGCCTTTATATCCTTGTTTTATAAGTTAATGTATCACTCCTAAGTCACTTTTAAAAACAATATTTCATAATTATTTATTATTGTTCCAAATAAATATGCCAGATATTTCTGTATAAACACACTCACTTGTGTTTGAATATAGTAGCACCAGTTCCATTGGCTAATAAAAGTCACATGACTAACTGTAACACAGTCAGCTCCTAAGGTCTTAATTAATTTACACACATCAGATGTGATCAGAGAAACATTATAGCATATGGGTATCATAAATTTATTAGTATGAGTGCTGGATATCTGTATTAATTAGCTTATCTCAAGTATTCATGATCAAAAGTGTATCATGAGAATAAGTTAGTACAGGGTCCTTATATATAAGATGCTGGTTAGTACTAAATAATCTGGGAGTAAGATTTTTTTAATTCTTACTGTGAATAAGCACTTACAATATATACATTTTTTTTTAATTAAAAAGAATTGTAGTGCTTATTTGCATATAGTATAGTCAGGTTTTTTTTATATTATAGTATAAAAACACTTTTATAGTGTAGAATTTCTGTGTATCAAAAAGAGAAAGATCTAACTACCACAAAAAATTGACTGTCATAATTATATGGCCTAATATGTGTTAAGAATGACGTAAAACACCATTCAAAGTAACTTGTTAGAGAAGAGCACACATTGCATAACAATTTCTAAGTTAAAAAATTACCTGTCACGAATCCTAGACTATTAGTAAATTTCGCGTTAAATTAAATGTATTTGGTGTATACGCGTTAAATACATCAATTTCACCGCAAATGTTTCAATTGAAAAAATAACTTAAATGATGCTGAAAATGAATAATGTTAAAAATTTCTAAGTTCTTTTCCGAATCAAAAAATGACTATGTCCATATACTGAAGCAGTTTCCGAATGATAAATCGACTAAGTTCTCATTTGCCGAAAAATTATGTAATGTCCGAATATTGTCCGCGGAAAAAATTCCGAAGTCCGACAAATATTCCGAAGAAATGTATGGTTTTCCGAATTCGGACTTATTTTCCGAACATTTTATGTAATTTCCGATATATTTCCACGGAAATCTTCGGAATTCCGATTCGGACATCGGAAATTCTACAGACGGGTGCCTTGTGGTTTCAGCGAAGGAGATTTTTTAAGTTTTTCCCTATACAAGTCTATGTCTGTGTAATACAAGTCTATGTCTATGTAAAACATGTGACCCCTAGGGCAGGGCCAAATGTGACCCCAGGGTCACCATTTGAACAAACTTGGTAAAGAACCATAATCTTATAGTAAATGCAAATATTAAACCTGTGGCTCTTGTAGTTGCAGAGAAGAAGATTTTTTAATTTTTTTCCTATATAAGTCTATGTAAAACTGTGTCCCCCGGGGTGGGGTCAAATTTGATTTATTTCCTATATAAGTCTATGTAAAACTGTGACTCCCAGGCTGGGCCAAATCTGACACCAGGGATACCCTTTGAACAAACTTAGTAGAGGATCATAAGCTTACAGCAAATTCAAAATATTAAACCTCTGGCTTTTTTTCCTATATAAGTCTATGTAAAACTGTGACCCTGGGCGGGGCCAAATTTGACCCCAAGGTCACCATTTGAACAAACTTAGTAGAGGACCATAAGCTGATGCTACATGCAATACAAGAAAGCTCTATGCCTTGTGGTTTCAGAGAAGAAGATTTTTTAAAGTTTTTTCCTATAAAAGTCTATGACATGCAAAATCCCAATATACAAACTTTGGACCCCCAGGGCAAGGTCATTTTTTACCCCGGGAACTTCATTTAAACAAACTTGATAGTCTAGGGTGATCATTTTAATGTCAAAATCTGTCCAGTGGTTCTTGAGAAGAAGATTTTTTAAGGTTTCAACCATATATAGTAATGATGGCCATCTTGGATGTCGCGCTGACCTAATTTTAACAAACTTAAAAAGTATTTATCTATGGATCGTCCACGAGAAGTCGTTTGAAGCAAAAGTTAACGATGAAGACGGATGATGGACGAAGAGTGATCCCAATAGATCACCTTGAGCCTTCGGCTCATTCGGCTCAAGGTGATCTAAACAAAGCATGTTGACATAGCTTAATTTTGGGGCAAGTGACTTTTAAAATTGGGGCAAGTGATATTTTGGGCAGGGCAAATGGATTTTCAAAATATTTCTAGACCCCTGGATATAACACATTTAGAGGTAGCAATGTTTTTAATAAAATGTAAATATATTATACAATTATTGCCTTTTAATGAGGTTGATACATGTATGGTGCTATGGAGAAAAGGAATACTGACTTTTTTTTTCAAAAAGATATTGTTAATTTCAGTGTTTTTGTGTGTGTTTTTTTGAAACCGACAAAATTTACAATGTGCAAGCAAATAAAGTTACATGTAATTTTCTACCTGCCTGGATTCAAACCAGGGTCTCATACCAATAAATGATATGTGTGTTTCCACTACACCACAGGTGGTTTGAGAATGCAACTTGAATTTGTACTGTTAATCTTTTAATACAAGAGATGTTTGTAAAACATATATGCCCCCCTTCAACAACCATGACACAAACATTACTGTCAAGTTTTGAGTGCCAGCTGTTTTTGAGTTATGGAAGCTAAGCAATTTTGAGTGAGTTTTCACATAGTGTATCATTGGCAGTTATCCTTATAAATGATACACACTGTCTTGTTTTAGATTTCCTAAAAGAAATCAGACTATATAAATCATTATAATGTGTGCTTATATATATTTACTTTTATATACCCGTTGACATTTGTTGATTTACATATATACATGTAGTTTATATTACTACCATATCACCCCTTTAATATTGTTAATAGTCTTATCTTTATATATTTACATTAATTTTTAATTACGACTTAATTTCTGCATCTTTCGTCGTCTTTTTGTGCACAATATGACCTATTTATGTGTCGACGTGCCGTAAAACACCATTCATTCATTCATTCATTCTTTCATTCATTCATTCCAAAAGCTGATATTAAATAAAATTAACCTAAAATTAAATTAACCTTTATCTCTTGTAGTTTCAGAGAAAAAGATTTGTGAAGTTCTTCTATGTAAAAATAATACAACAAGGGGGGGGGGGGGGGAAATCAAAAAAAAAAAACAATAAAAATTCAAAAAAATCAAAACAATAATGAAAATTAAAAAAAAAAATTAAAAAAATAAAATCAATGTTTACCGTAAATAATAATTGAACCCATCAACCAAGGTTTCCTACAAAAAAAATATATAGTTTTAAAAAATAACAAGCAATTTATACTGATTTTTTTTACAAGTTTTGTTACCATGGCAACCACATTTCTTAGGCGAATCTACCCAAAAGTGGAGGTGCACAACTACATTATGAGACAAATATTCTTGCCAAGTTTGGCATTTGTAGTGCCAGTTGTTCTTGAGTTATCACGAAGACAAGCGATTTTTAGTGATTTTTTACAAGTTTTGTTACCATGGAAACCACATTTCTTAGTTATCGCAAAGACAAGAAGATTTCAGGACGCACCAACCGACCATCAGACATTTTTTTATATGTTTTGTTACCATTGCAACCACATTTCTTATGCGAACCTACCCAAAAGGGGAGGTGCACAACTAGACCATGACACAAACATTCCTGCCAAGTTACAAGCTCGTAGACTAAGTGCCAGCCATTCTTGAGTTATCGCGAAGACTTCGGATGGACCGAGACTGACAGACAGATCGACATTTGCAAAGCAATATACACCCCCTTCAGGAAGGGGGGCATAATAATGAGTATTTCGATGTAACCGTTGAAAACTACAGTATCGTTTATTTGACAATTTTTCCCCGCAAGGCACTTCGTTCTTTTAATACAAAAAAACAAATGACTTTCAACCAAGTATACATGTATGCTTGTCATCTACGATCAAATCAAATGTACTCTGTAAAAAAGCCCCAAAAATGGCGATGAAAAATACCAATCCAAATGATGATATTCCTAAAATAATGAATTAAAAAGCATTTCGAAGTTATCCATTAATTTTTTGCAGAATGTTGCTTCAAAAAAGACTATGGAAGTTGACTTGAAAGCAGTCGAACCTGAAGATTTGGCGGAGAAACTTGTTGTCTATGCAGAGCTCTCACTCAAGCAGTACGAAAAACCCAGGTCCGAGAAACTACTCAAAAAGCTCTAACTTGCAGAGTGAGCAATCTCTCCAAGAGGCCTTCATTGACCTCTGGTCAATGTCTAAGAAAGTAGCCTGCAATCGCATGATAATTTGTCACATGACACTAGTCGCTAAAACTATCAAAATGGTAACAGAAGTTCAACACCGTGACACATCCACACAAACTATCGACACCTGACTGACACCGAAAACAGTCAAAAGAAACACAATCTTTATTTTCTACATTTTGATATATATTTAAGTTAGTAATTTAATTTAAGGTATGTTGTTAAGAGTTAGGTGATACTGGACAAGTGCTGGTAAGCAAAATGATGTACTGTAACCCTATCTGATCGATTTGGTGGTGCGATATTATGATGTTCTTGACAGGCGGCTGAGAAAAGCAAAAGAACAAACCTTTATTCTACACGCAATATAATTCTGAGCATAATTTATCTGTATATTTAAAACATTCAAGCTGAAAAATTGTTTCTCTTTTGTAATGAAGCATTTGCTATATAAGTTAATTCAGAAACATATTAATGTAATCAAGAAATTTTGCCATTTCCATCATTTTCTAGGTATTTGATGAGACGTTGACTCTAGAGATGTATGTGTATGCAAGGAATGACAA
>JAWPHD010011205.1:0-86047 GCA_037043455.1 Cyrtodaria siliqua
TCTCGAAAGTCGAGTGTCTGCCCCAATGGGCAGTACTACTTGTCATAATTGTTGATCCTTCTAGAAAAAGCCTGATGTATGTATATATACATTATTTTTACATTTTCACATACAGACTTAGACACATCCACGAAATGCGGAGAGACTTTGCTTAAGTTCATCGCAGCACAGCCCGACATCGACAATCAACTTCTACTCCGGATGTCTGCCAAGACTGGTGCTCTGATTTCTACACCTCCAGAAGGCATGGAACCCTTCTACGTCATAAAGAAAAGCGAGCCCGATCAACTATACTTCTTCCTTGGTTACCATGGAATATTTATGACAAAGCTCTATCAGGCTACAAAGGACACGCGGTTCTTAGAAAGTGCGAAAACAATCTTAGACTTTGCTTTAACGTGTCATGAAAGTCTATGCATGTTCAGTTTAAGTCATAATGTATCGTACGCGGCCTCACTGGTTGCCAGGGAAACGAAAGAAGCCAAATACAGACGCTTAGCCTACGGCCTGGGAGAGTACCTGACATCAACGCAGACCAAGGACGGACTATTCTGTGTGGAAATGGATGCAATAGACAAATATGATCAATCATCGGAAATCGCAATTTCACTAAGGGAGGTTGACAGTGAACTGAAAAAGATTGTTTAATCTACGGATGAATGGAAGTAATTTAAAAGTAATTGCCGTGAAAAAAATGTTTTGTCAGTCCCGCCAATTTTCCAATTTGCACTGTCAATTGAATGCGAAACTGTTGTAACATGCTGAGTAATATCTTCCCTTGTTAGCCATGTCGAAACCCATGTCATATTCTATTGTATGTAAAGGTGTAATACAACCTGGAATGATTTTGATTGGTTGATCACAAAATGCAATAAATCTGTAACACTTCGCAAATTTTGTACTATACTGTTTTTTCGTAAAAGATAAATACCATAATTGGAAGGAAAAATAAATTTGTGATAGGTGCTGACATTAATGAAACATGTGTTTAAAGTTGAGCAATATTTGGTGAATTTCCGCACTGTTCAATGTTTTAATTACAGCTTTTATAAATATGATTTTCAACATTTTAAAGTATTTAATATTCGGTGCCTTTTGTATTTATACTCCATGCTAAATGTTTGTGGTGGTTGCTTAGCTTTCTGTCCATGGAACCAGTTGGAACCGGTATAAGTTTTTCTGATGTGTTCATTTTGTCATTTTTTTATCAGGCTCATTCAAGGTCTTCTTCATGACACCGCATAGGCAAATGTGGAAACGTGGCTCCATCGTAAATGGAGTGTCTACAATAGAATTTGCAGCAACTCTGCAGGTTAGAAGGTTCTAGGCCCATTCTCCATATTTTTATCTAGATGTAAATGGAGGATGAGCCTGGCATGTTCATCCCTGTTTGGCACCATATAACCTCTCTTGTGTTGGTGCGCCATAAAACCCCAGTTCAATTTAATTCAGTTTAATTATAATATTCAGTTTATTGTTGGGGACGCTTGTTTCAGCTTGATTTTTGGACTTTTCAGACAAAATTCAACGTTAAACTAAATAAATTGTATATCAGTGAAACAGACATTTTTAGTTGTAAATAAAAATACATTACTTCTCAAATTTGATAGAAAAATTAAAATTGCATGGGCAAACACGTTGGTTTTGATTCTGCTGCATCAAAAATTACATTTTTTTTTACAATTTTTATCCAAAAATTGTTTTAATGTGTTGGACAAATGTAAATTAAGACATCCTGAATGTTTTATAGCAAACTATTGAGACTATTGAGTTATTAGAGATTTCATGATTTTCAGCTTCCCAGCAACAAGGAATTTACATGGGAAAAGCCACATCAAAAAAGCATTTTGACTGTAAAATATTTATTTCTCTACCGATTTTCAAAATTAAGGTAGTTTTATTTACCACTAAAAATGCCAGTATTAATGATATATAATTTATGTACGTATTCTTAAAATTATTTATGTTATTGCTGAAAACTTTTGGCTGAAACAAGCGCCCCGCGCAAACAATAATTCCAACAGATTTTACATAACGGGATTAATACATAAAGGACTAGGTATGGTAAACAGGATCAATGTTGTGACGTGTGCCACATACATGCACGTGTTACTTTTTTATTCCCCGTGTAGTTGCCGGAGTAGAATACAACACTGCAATCTCACAAACACACTGTCACATGCTGAGGGGTAGGACCCCCACATTCATATTCATTTTGTTAATTTTTTATCATGCTCATTCAAGGTCTTTATCATGACACCACGTATGCAAACATGGAAACATGGCTCCGACGTAAATGGAGTGTCTACTATAGATTTGGAGGAACCCTATTGATTTTGGGGTAAATTTCAAAGGTCAAGGTCACTACGACCAGATTATAAAAAGCACATCAACTTTGTAGTATTTCAAATACAATAGTTCAGTCTGGCATACAGAATTTTAGTCTGAATTTATGTATACCATTCTAGCCTTGCAAATACAGTGTTTAGGTCTAGCAAATATGTATGGAAATCTTGTACATTTATTTCAAATACCGCATTTTAGTTGAGCTTATACAATAGTATATTCTTAATTTATATATACCATACTAGTCTAGCAAAAATAGTATTTTAGTATAGAAAATATGTATACCGTACCAGTTTTGCAGAAAACATTTTTATATTCTAGTCTAGCAAGTTTTTACAGTTCTAGTCTTACCAAATACAGTATTATAGTTTGTTACTGCCAAATGTTGTCTTCCCAAGAGTATCTGTCACTGCCAACAGTTGTCTGTCCTAACAGTTGTCTTCTCTAGAGTTGTCTGTCACTCCCAATAATTGTCTGTTACTCCCAACATTTGTCTGTCACTCCCAAGAGTTGTCTGTTACTCCCAACATTTGTCACTTCCAAAAGTTGTCTGTCTCAACAGTTGTCTTCTCTAGAGTTGTCTGTCCCAACAGTTGTCATCTCTAGAGTTGTATGTCACTCACAAAAGTTGTCTGTTACTCCCAACATTTGTCTGTCACTCCCAAGAATTGTCTGTTACTCCCAAGATTTGTTACTTCCAAAAGTTGTTTGTCCCAACAGTTGTCTTCTCTAGAGTTGTCTGTCCCAAGAGTTGTCTTTCCAAGAGTTGTCTGTCCTTAAAGTTGTGTTCTCAAGAGTTGTCTGTCCCAAGAGTTGTCTGTTACTCTCAACAGTTGTCTTCTCAGAGTTGTCTGTCCCAAGAGTTGTCTGTCCAAGAGTTGTTTGTTACTTCCAAGGTGTCTGTTACTTCAAAGAGTTGTCTTTCTAAGGGTTATCTTTTAATCCCAAGAGTTGTCTGTTAATCCCAAGAGTTGTCTGTTAATCCCATCTGTTAATCCCAAGAGTTGTCTGTTAATCCCAAGAGTTGTCTGTTACTCCCAACAGTTGTCATGTTACTCCCAACAGTTGTCTGTTACTCCCAAAAGTTGTCTGTTACTCACAAGAGTTATGTTACTCCTAAGAGATGTCTTCTACTATCAAGAATTGTCCATTACTCCCAAGAGTTACCTTCCCAATAGTTGACTAAGATTTGTCTACAAGAGTTGTCTGTTACTCCCAAGAGTTATCTTCTCAAGAGTTGTCTGTTACTAATAAGAGTTGTCTGCAAGAGTTGTTTGTCCAAGAGTTGTTTGTTACTCACAAGAGTTGTTTGTCCAAGAGTTGACTGTTACTAATAAGAGTTGTTTGTCCAAGAGTTGTTTGTTACTCACAAGAGTTGTTTGTCCAAGAGTTGTCTGTTACTAATAAGAGTTGTTTGTCCAAGAGTTGTCTCACTAATAAGAGTTGTTTGTCCAAGAGTTGTCTGTTACTAATCAGAGTTGTTGGTCCAAGAGTTGTTTGTCCAAGAGTTGTCTGTTACTAATAAGAGTTGTTTGTCCAAGAGTTGTCTGTTACTAATAAGAGTTGTTTGTCCAAGAGTTGTCTGTTACTAATAATAGTAGTTTGTCCAAGAGTTGTCTGTTACTAATAAGAGTTGTTTGTCCAAAAGTTGTCTGTTACTAATAAGAGTTGTTTGTCCAAGAGTTGTCTGTTACTAATAAGAGTTGTTTGTCCAAGAGTTGTTTGTCCAAGAGTTGTCTGTTACTAATAAGAGTTGTTTGTCCAAAAGTTGTCTGTTACTAATAAGAGTTGTTTGTCCAAGAGTTGTCTGTTACTAATAAGAGTTGTTTGTCCAAGAGTTGTCTGTTACTAATAAGAGTTGTTTGTCCAAGAGTTGTTTGTCAAAGAGTTGTCTGTTACTAATAAGAGTTGTTTGTCCAAGAGTTGTTTGTTACTCACAAGAGTTGTCTGTTACTAATAAGAGTTGTCTGCAAGAGTTGTTTGTCCAAGAGTTGTCTGTTACTTATAAGAGTTGTTTGTCCAAGAGTTGTCTGTTACTAATAAGAGTTGTTTGTCCAAGAGTTGTTTGTTACTCACAAAGAGTTATCTGTTACTCCTAAGAGGTGTCTGCTACTATCAAGAATTGTCCATTACTCCCAAGAGTTACCTTCCCAATAGTTGACTAAGATTTGTCTACAAGAGTTGTCTGTTACTCCCAAGAGTTATCTTCTCAAGAGTTGTCTGTTACTAATAAGAGGTGTCTGCAAGAGTTGTTTGTCCAAGAGTTGTTTGTTACTCACAAGAGTTGTTTGTCCAAGAGGTGTCTGTTACTAATAAGAGTTGTTTGACCAAGAGTTGTTTGTTACTCACAAGAGTTGTTTGTCCAAGAGTTGTCTGTTACTAATAAGAGTTGTTTGTCCAAGAGTTGTCTGTTACTAATAAGAGTTGTTTGTCCAAGAGTTGTCTGTTACTAATAAGAGTTGTTTGTCCAAGAGTTGTCTGTTACTAATAAGAGTTGTTTGTCCAAGAGTTGTCTGTTACTAATAAGAGATGTTTGTCCAAGAGTTGTCTGTTACTAATAAGAGTTGTTTGTCCAAGAGTTGTCTGTTACTAATAAAAGTTGTTTGTCCAAGAGTTGTCTGTTACTAATAAGAGATGTTTGTCCAAGAGTTGTCTGTTACTAAGAAGAGTTGTTTGTCCAAGAGTTGTCTGTTACTAATAAGAGTTGTTTGTCCAAGAGGTGTTTGTCCAAGAGTTGTCTGTTACTAATAAGAGTTGTTTGTCCAAGAGTTGTTTGTTACTCACAAGAGTTATCTGTTACTCCTAAGAGGTGTCTGCTACTATCAAGAATTGTCCATTACTCCCAAGAGTTACCTTCCCAATAGTTGACTAAGATTTGTCTACAAGAGTTGTCTGTTACTCCCAAGAGTTATCTTCTCAAGAGTTGTCTGTTACTAATAAGAGTTGTCTGCAAGAGATGTTTGTCCAAGAGTTGTTTGTTACTCACAAGAGTTGTTTGTCCAAGAGTTGTCTGTTACTAATAAGAGTTGTTTGTCCAAGAGTTGTCTGTTACTAATAAGAGTTGTTTGTCCAAGAGTTGTCTGTTACTAATAAGAGTTGTTTTGTCCAAGAGTTGTCTGTTACTAATAAGAGTTGTTTGTCCAAGAGTTGTCTGTTACTAATAAGAGTTGTATGTCCAAAAGTTGTCTGTTACTAATAAGAGTTGTCTGTTACTAATAAGAGTTGTTTGTCCAAGAGTTGTCTGTTACTAATAAGAGATGTTTGTCCAAGAGTTGTCTGTTACTAAGAAGAGTTGTTTGTCCAAGAGTTGTCTGTTACTAATAAGAGTTGTTTGTCCAAGAGGTGTTTGTCAAAGAGTTGTCCGTTACTAATAAGAGTTGTTTGTCCAAGAGTTGTTTGTTACTCACAAGAGTTATCTGTCACTCCTAAGAGGTGTCTGCTACTATCAAGAATTGTCCATTACTCCCAAGAGTTACCTTCCCAATAGTTGACTAAGATTTGTCTACAAGAGTTGTCTGTTACTCCCAAGAGTTATCTTCTCAAGAGTTGTCTGTTACTAATAAGAGTTGTCTGTTACTAATAAGAGTTGTCTGCAAGAGTTGTACAAGCCTGTTACTACCATTACTTATAAATTTGTCTGTGAAAGGGAATAGAGTCAATTTAAGACGTTCTTTTAGTCTTTGGCCATATTTATGGATCAATAATTTTAAAAATACTGTAGCATCCCTTGTATTGTTCTAGTCAATTGAGTAGTTTTCATAAATTGATACACTTACTTTTAAAGGGGCCCCATGTGGTCCCGGGGCCCCCGTTTGGTTACGGGGCAAAGAATAGGGCCACTGCAGATCCTGTTGGAGGAGAAGGCAGACTGATAGACACCCCCCCCCCCCCCACCCCCACCCCTGTTCATGCTCATTTAAGGTCTTCATCATGACCCCTGCATTGTTTCAGGTGCCATCTCACTCATATCACTAGAGCAGTGGCAGAAAAACTATAACTTGGCTCCAGTATAAATGGAGTGTCTACAATAGAATCTGCAGTTCAGGGTGAGAAGATTCTAGGCCCGTTTTCCATATTTTATCTCCCTGTTAGGCGCAATATAACCATTCATGTGTTGGTGCGCCTTAAAACCCCAATTCAATTCAATTTTTTTTTAAAGGGACACACAAAGGCTTGACATATACTCATGATGCATTAAAATTAACACCTAGATTTATAATAATTGATCCAGTATCGTTTAATTTTAAACTTGCTTGCATACCGGTGTAGGTAATTAACATTATAGCATTAGGAGTTTCCAATTTTTATTTGCTTGTTTAAATATATATATTGGTGCCAAATTATCAACTATAAAAATTATTATTAACAATATGCATAAACAACTGTCTTTGAATTATTCAGTTATTTAAAAAAAAGAGAGAAAAAAAAGAGGACACCCCGAGTTCTATCAAATTCAAAATTGATATATGTGTCATAGGGCGGATTATTGTTTATTATTTATTTTTCCGCCCTATGACATATGTCCTTTAAAAGACATAAAAATATTCATTTTCGCTGTTATAGTTGTATATTTTATAAGTTTTCTTTGATATAATACAGGCACTTGTGAATCATGGGGATCAGGAACAGGATATTCATCTTCAGCTTCATCTCCATTATTGTGATTTTTTGCTCATCATCATTGCCCATTCCAACCCGATGTGATGTAAACGGTTAAAGGGTTAAGATTATTTCATTCATAAACAATAACAATAACTAAATTCCTGGTATATGAATGTTGCGTCCCCTTGTGGTTGCCGAGGTAGAATACAACCACTGCAAATCACGCTGGAGTCAGAGGGGGTAGTAAAAAACAACAGAAGCATGATGGAAACACAATTCTTTGAAAATAAGCACCGGTCTAATATCAAAATGATTGACAGCATGTGGAACATCGTGAGCCTTCTCGACATAGAACGAAAAAATAGGACGTATTGTGTTATAGGGTCATCCAGTCCATGTGTGCAACTTGACAACTTAACCATTCCAAAGGAAAAATTGACAAGTATAATCCCATAACATGCAATGTGGGTGTGTGATAACACCATTCAATATTTTCGATATTCCACTAGTGGTATAACAACGGTAATGACGTCATGGACGTCAAGCTAATGTACATTTTCTGACGTAATGTGACGTAAGTTATGTGATAAATAGCATCTAACATTCGTTTTCATTCATTATTGAATTTATTATTATTAAAATTTGAAGGTTCTGTTGAAATGGAAATGGGGGCTGCCATATCTGTTTTAAAACAAACTTCAAATGGTCAAATCATTGTTTATCATCCGATTTTGATTATTATTTCAACTTTTTCAGAACTGTCAATAATAGACTTGTTCGGCTGTGTCGCTGTAGTCACTTTAAGTGAATTGGTTGAGCCCTGTGTGGTTCGGGGGCCCCATTTGGTTCCAGTTCAAATAATAGGGCCACTGCAGGGGTAGGCAGAGGGGTAGAATTCCCCCAAATTCATGTTGATTTTATCATTTTTTGTTCATGTTCATTAAAGGTCTTCATCATGATCACTGCATTGTTTCAGGTGCCATCTCGCTCACATCGAAAGAGCAGTGCAGAAAAACAATAAACGTGGCTCCAGCATGAATGGAGTTGTACGATAGAATTTGCAGCAACTCAGGGTGAGAAGGTTCTAGGCCCATTTTCCATATTTTATCTCGATGTACATGGAGGATGAGCCTGGCATGTTCATGCCTGTTAGGCGCCATATAACCTGTAATGTGTTGGTGCGCCTTAAAACCCCAATTCAGTCGAGTGAATTTGAATAGTAAAAATTAAGTAAGCTTAATTATGTCTCATATCATGAATTGGGCTTTTGTCAACCAACGCTTTTTGTTTTCCCCGATTTTTTTTTTTTTTTTCACAGTTAGCTTAAGCAGTTTTGTTTACACGTGCCCTATGCACGTGTAAGTTTAACTAAGTTTGTTCAAAGGATTGTTGTGCTTTATTCTGGAATATAAACGTTAAATAATATTTGCTACTTGTGTTTTATATTTACCTAACAGCAAGGCTGAATTTGTATTGTCACCTGCATGGCAGACATTTAGGAATCACTTTGTCATCCATCCAGTTTGACCTGCAACGTAACCTTGACCTTAACTTGAAAAGAATTTGACATATGTTCATGAAACTTCACACACAACTTTATCATACCCACCCCAAAGAACGTTGTCAAAATTGTCCAGTAACTCTGGATTCATTCCTGCAGATTTATACCCCTTTTCATTCATAAAACTTTAATCAGCAACCTAATCTAGTTCACAACTATGAATAGACTGCATGGATTGATTTTATATTTGCTGTGTAAAAGCTTGGTGAATTGTTGACATTTTGATATGGGGGTAATTATTTATGGTATTTTAAATGATAAAACAAGTAAACAGTATGCACTGTGTAGGTATACTTGCCTCCTATGTTTGTACACTTAAAGGGACACTGTCCGTAACTTTTAGCTTATAAAACACACAATAATTATGTTCGCAAACATGACACACTAAACATTATTGAATATTTACTAATTAAAAGCAAGATTGTTTAACGGAATTCAATCGCGGTACAAAAAAAAGTAAATCCACTTTGTGCGTTTGAACTCGCAGCCCAAACTAAAATTACACTCGCCGTAATAATAGTGTGCGTGAGCGTAAAGTGGTCGACAACGCTCCCGTCTGAGCTAAGCGGGCTATACATATTTCGCAATACATACTGTGGTGAAAACCTAATGCGCTAATGGAAATCACGTGATCGCAGAAAAGGTAAATATTGTGGGTCCCACTTTATTTACATATAATTATTAAAACTTTTTTTTTTCAAACTCACGAATGTATTCCTACATACTTCTTAGGGTCTATCCTCATATTTTCATGTATACATTTCACTGAATAAAAGTCAGCCAGTTATTTGTTATGCTCAATATCTGCTTACTTACGGACAGTGTCCCTTTAAGGTATACTTGTTGCTTTCCATTTATGTAAAAGAGAAAGGCTGCTTGCATTTAATTCATTAATTGACTCAAGTTCACAGTAACCTTCCACTACAGTGACCTTCCACTACAGTGACCTTCCACTTGAAATTGTGGATTGGCAGAATATATCAAGGTCGTTGTGTGTCGTTGGCTTCACATTTTTATTTCTGCTCAGAAAACCCACCATCTTCACACTTTATAACTTGTTTGTCCTTGGTGAGATGATGACTGTTAATTTTAGATGATGACTGCTAATTTTTTAGATGACTTAATTTTAGATGGTGACTTATTAATTTTAGATGATGACTTAATTTTACTTAATTTTAGATGACTCAATTTTAGATGATGACTCAATTTTTAGATGATGACTCAATTTTAGATGATGACTCAATTTTAGATGATGACTGATTTTGTGGTGAGTAGGTAAAATGTGAATGTCACTGATAAAACAAGGGTCAAGGTTGTCATGACCTCATATAGACATTTCATGCAGTAACTCAGTAGGTCAAAGGTCAGGGTCAGGGTTGCCATGACCTTTTAGGGACATACTTTCTGAGAAAAAACTCCTCCTAATCTGCAACATCCATCCTCATAGCCCTGGACCAGAGGAAAAATCCTATTGCATTTGGGGTCAGCAGTAACTCAGTAAGTCAAGTTCAAGGTCACCATGACCTCATATGGACATGCTCATTCCAAGCAATTACTCCTGAACTGCAATACTCACTCTCATGAACGTTCATAGGAACCTTGCCCTTGGTGAGAGGATGAACCCTATTGCCTTTAGGACCAAACTCAATAAAAATGAAACCCACGCTAATGACCAATCCTGATGTATCAGCTGTACATAAAAAGGTAGGCCGAGTGCATTTTTATGGCCATAAAATAATGTTGTTACAATACCATATTTATGCTCCAGGAAAAAGTTCCGAGGAAGCATTTTAATTGCCACTTTGTTACAATGCCTGTTTAGTTCTAAAATGTCTGCAACTTCTGATGTGAAGGCACAGGAACCAGAACTGGACAGAATTATCCTTGTTTGTAATATAACATGCTTATAAGACATATCTTGTCTAGAATGTAATTGATTACCATTCTTCTTTTGGTAGCAACAGTTCTGTTATTGCTTTTCGCCATTGTCTAAAAAAAAACTCACTCATACATGTATGTTGTTTTATGTCATTTTCAACACATGTAAGGTTAAAAAAACTCATTCATAATAATTTAGATAATACCTTTTATACACCTTCATTCAGGCGAAGTATCTATATTGGGAATCGTCAATCGATTCTACCAAATTGATTCTTGGTTTACTTTGAATTAATTGACCTGTCAATTTTATATTCAAACTCTTTAAAGTTGGTGAAAATACGAGGAGCGTTCAGATTGCAATGCAACTGTGTTTAAACAAAAATAATAAAAATTCTGGTCATTTTTTAAATGTCATTCCCTCAATGTAATCCCCATGAACATGATGAACAGATATACACATTTTAAACGACAAATCCAATCCTGGAACGCTTTTATGTACTCTTCTCTGGTTACACTGGCAATGCACTGGTAAACTGCTGCCCCAAGTTGTATCTGCACTGTATAAGTGTTTTTTAAGACAGGAGAACAAGTTGCAAGGGGCAAAGTCTGGAGAGTACGGGGGATGGGGTAGACTAGTCTGGAGAGTATTGGGGATGTGGTAGACTAGTCTGGAGAGTACGGGGGATGGGGTAGACTAGTCTGGAGAGTATTGGGGATGTGGTAGACTAGTCTGGAGAGTACGGGGGATGTGGTAGCTCTTTAAACCATTTTGTTGTCCTGGAAAATCTGGACAATATGCGCCTTGTGTGCTGGAGCATTGTCACGCAGTAGTTTGATATGCTACAAGCCTGTTGCCGGTTGGCATTTTAAGAAGTAAAGTTCTAACATTTTTATGCCCCCGAAGTGCGGCATATAGTCCGTCCGTCAGTCAGTCAGAACATCCGTTCGTCCATCCAATCATGTCTGGTCAATAACTCTGACATTCCTGAACGGATTTTCAAATAACTGCTGACCATAAGATGATGTCACGCGCAAGGACAAGGTCATACTTAGAGGTCAAAGGTCAAAAAGAAGTGCTTTTGTGTCCAGTTAATAACTGACATTCGTGGACGGATTTTCAAATAACTTGGCACAAGTGCTCACAACAACAAGACCAAGACGTGTCGCGCGCAAAATCCAGGTCGGTGGCTGCAAGGTCAGGGTCACCTTTTATGGTCAAAGGTCAAAACCACTGATCGGGGGCATTTGTCACTTACAGTGACATTTCTTAACTTTTCTCTTGTTTAATGCTGCATAGACATATTTTCTTTTCGGAACAGGAATTTGTATGGCTGGGCCTTTAGTAAAGAATAGAGCATCTAGTATCTTCTTCACACTAAGGGTCTGTTTGGCAATGCAAGGTCTTCGGCAATTTCTCGTAGCCCATATTTAATTAGAAACCTTTAGTTGCGGCTCAAAAAGATGAACCCATGTCTCCTCACCTGGGATGTCCGCAAATCGCCGTTTATCATATTTTTGGAACCTTTTTAACATTTTATTTTTTGCTTTTGCTCGTCAGTTAGCAAATGTGGAATCCATCTGGCTCAAATCTTTCGCATTTTCAAACGGTTTCTCTGTTCAGCACAGCTCCTGATGAGATCCCAAGAAGGCTAGCTATTTGCCGCGCAGTGTATCTGGTGTTACCTTTCACGATATCTTTCACTTTTTATTTGTCATTGTAAACTGTCCGAGATTTTCCAGATTTAGGGGCATCTTTTATTCCACTTTTAGATTTAGTCCACCTTGTAACAGTCGCATAGGAAACTTGATTATCACCATAAACAATAAACACTTCACGATAAATGTCTTTTGCACTAACATTTAATTGATAGCAGAGTCTTATTATAACCCCGTATTTCTTCCGTGTTTGTAGCGTTTTCCTACCATTTTTACACTAGTGTATATGAATTTAATTGAATTGGGGGTTTTAAGGCGCATTTTTCTTTGCGCACAATATAACCTATTTATGTGTCGACGTGCCGTAAAACACCATTCATTCATTTTAAGGTGCACCAACACATGAAAGGTTATATGGCGCCTAACAGGAAAGAACATGCCAGGCTCATCCTCCATGTACATCGAGATAAAATATGAAGAACGGGCCTAGAACCTTCTCACCCTGAACTGCAGAGTTGCTGCAAATTCTATTGTAGACGCTCCATTTATGCTGGAGCCAGGTTATAGTTTTTCTGCCACTGCTCTAGTGATATGAGCGATTAACAAATTATGAGGTTAAAAATTACATGTAGCTATAAAACTGGTATTATTGACAAAGTAAAACTTGGAATTACCCGTGCGTAAATTTTCATATAAAACCCGTGCCATACACAGCTAAAGGACCAGCTGCATTACAGGCATCAACATAACAGTCCTACATGTCATATAAGAGCAACACAAAATGAACACAGGTTATTTATTCAACACATGCCTGATAGGAGCATTTTTATGAAAACATTGAATGCTTTACAAATTGAATGTGAACACTGAAAAATCCCCAGATAAATCCATTTCTTGAGCAAAAAGTATCCAACAACTAGGACAAGGTAAAGGTCTTGCAAAGAACTTTCACATCCCTACAAGGGATTGATTGAATTGGGGTTTTAAGGCGCACCAACACATGGAAGGTTATATGACGCCTAACAGGAATGTACATGCCAGGCTCATCCTCCATGTACATCGAGATAAAATATGGAGAATGGGCCTAGAACCTTCTCACCTTTAACTGCAGAGTTGCTGCAAATTCTATTGTAGACACTCCATTTACACTGGAGCCATGTTTATTGTTTTTCTGCCACTGCTCTAGTGATATGAGCAAGAATGCAGTGATGTGAGCAAGAAGGCACCTGAAACAATGCAGGAATCATGATAAAGACCTTTAATGAGCATGAACAAAAAATTATAAAATGAACATGAATTTGGAGGGATTCTACCCCTAAGGTATCGTCCTACAAGTTTTTAAGCAGCGTTAACCTTTATATGCTCAGCGTCGAGCAAACAAGCTAGTAGTACCAGTTATAGTCACCGGTATGACCCGACTGGAGATTCGAACCCATGACTTCGCGCATGCAAGGCAGACGCTCTACCATTAACACTGCCACGAACCCATGACTCCCCGCATGCAAGGCAGACGCTCTACCATTAACACTGCCACGAACCCATGACTCGCATGCAAGGCAGACGCTCTACCATTAACACTGCCACGAACCCATTCCCCCCCCCTTATGCAAGGCAGACGCTCTACCATTAACACTGCCACAAACCCATGACTCCGCATGCAAGGAAGACGCTCTACCATTAACACTGCCACGAACCCATGACTCCCCGCATGCAAGGCAGACGCTCTACCATTAACACTGCCATGAACCCATGACTCCCCGCATGCAAGGCAGACGCTCTACCATTAACACTGCCACGAACCCATGACTCCCCGCATGCAAGGCAGACGCTCTTCAATTGACACTGCCACGAACCCATGACTCCCCGCATGCAAGGCAGACACTCTACCATTAACACTGCCACGAACCCATGACTCCCCGCATTCAAGGCAGACGCTACCATTAATACCACTGCCACGGTTAAAGCAGGAAGTGCTCAAGATAAGCAAGAAAACGAAGTTTTAATCAGTTATTTATTCCATCAAAAGCAAAAAACATTCATATATTAAATTACTAACAAACAAGCAGTAAACCGGTTTATACAAGTTTATACAAACACCTTCAAACTTTCAATATAAACAATTAAATATTGTCGTCTATAAGTTATTTATAACATGTGCATGTACACATTTCAGCCAACGGTTTCTCTGCACTTACATGAACAATTTTAAGAATAATTCATATATTATTGAAACAGGAATATTTAGTGGTAAATAAAAAATAACCTAGTTTTAAAAATCGGTTAATAAGTAAAATTTCACAGCCAAAATACTTCTTTAGTAGGGCTTTTCACATGTAAACTTTGAAAATCTCAAATAAATTCAGTTAGATTATTTTTAGTCGCTGATTTTTTTTGTTCAAATCAAGATTATGTTTTATGTTACACAAGTCTCTTTGTCCCAAAGGTCAACAAATGACAATAAACAGTTGCATAAGATTTGCTCTACTTATTTCAGTTAAAACACATTTTACACGAGGACTTAAATTCCATCTCTTTCAAATGTACTGAGTGTATTGTTGGGATTTAACTTTCAGGGCTTCTTAAATAGAATTTATCCAAAACATTTTAAAAACATTTTTTTGATAAAAAAAAATCTTCCAGCTTTTCTTGGAGCAGAATTTTGCATTTATCTAAAGCATCTTTCACATGTGAAATTTCAGTATTTCTTAAATGATTTCGAAAAAGTAAGATATTTTTATTTATCATTATAAATTCCTTTTTCACTGATATTTGACTAATTTTGGTGCTGGATAAATTGTCTGAAAACTTCCAGAAACATCTGTCAGAAACAAGCGCACCAAACAATAGTATGTACCACCAAACAATAGTATGTACGTCTTATAATCATGATAATAGTGGTACTCTAAATATGAATATAGAACAATAAAATGTAGGATGTAGGGTAAAATCGTTTTATCGAATAAATGCACGTGTAAACTTTGCTGATTCATGTGAACAATTAAAATAAACTGAGTTTGAATGATGAGATTATAAGGATGGGGTGAGGGGTTAAAGTGTGGGGTTAGAGCCGTTTATATTGTGTCTATAGAGTTTGGATTCTCAAAATATTAAGATATATATATACATCATCGTCAGTAGGTTCAGGAACGTGATGCATCAGTTGATGGAGGGATATAATATAATATTGGTGCAATGTCAGCAACAATTAGTCAAAATAAAAATCAATTTGCTGTGCTTCCCTTTAATATCCTGTATTGTATGAATCACATATATAATATTTTGCATATATGGTGCTGAACACAGATAAACTTGCATGACATATATACTCAGTTGTAAAAGAAACTGGACACTTTGAAATGTTTACAAATGACAACATGATATATTGGCAATGAAATGATAAAAACTTTGTACAAACATGGCATATTTATTTTGAAATTTGTCAATTTAATTCTAAACAAGAGGCCCAAGAGGGCCTGTGGATGCTCTACTGGCCAACATGGCTCTTTTAACATCAATGAAGCGAGAGACTGCCATTTACGTTTTTGGAAAGTTTGGGCAAAATACAGCTTTTCAACTAAATCAAGGGCCATAACTAAAGAATCTGGTAAAGTTTGGTAAAGATCAGATGAAAATGAAGGCCCTACCGTATTAATGAGGCAAAATATAGCATTTTTAACTAAATCAAGAGCCATAACTCCTCTGTTACTGGTCCAACATAGAGCTAAAAAAAAAGTAAAACAAAATGTAAAAAAAAATTGAAAATGTAAAAAAAAATAAAAAAAATGTAAAAAAAATAAAAAATAAAGAAATAATCTTAATTCTAATACACCCGCACTATATAGCCTAGTTTAAAATATCTCGTTATATTGAACGATATATCACTGTAATTTTTGCAACGTTAGGAGAATAAGCATTGCGCATTACGCATTGTAACGTAAGCAACATTAGGAGAGTAAGCAAAACAATGCAAAAGATTTCAGATGTGTGCATTATTTTCACATTTTAGGGGTATTAGAATAGAAATAGAACATCGTTTACGGTGAATTATCTATAATATATCACGGTTTGTCGTTCAATTGTAAACAATAATTTCACGAATTATTGTTTACAATTGAACTCCAAACCGTGATATATTAAACGATAATTCACAGTAAACAATGTTCTATTTCTTAAATATAAAAAGAAGAAAGTCATAAAATCTGGTAAAGTTTGGCAAAGATCAGATTCAAAATGAAGGCCCTATCGTAAGACGAGGCAAATTATAGCATTTTTAACAAGATCAAGGGCCATAACTCCGCTGTTACTGGTCCGATCTCTCTGGTTTTCGAACTTGACCGAGCTTTTATTGTCATTAACAATCTGATAAAGTTTGGTAAAGATCGGATTAACAATGAAGCCCCTATCGTCTTAACAAGGCAAAATATAGCATTTTTAACTAAATCAAGGGCAATAATCCCGCTGTTAATGGTCCAATCTAGCTGGTTTTCGAACTTGTCCGTGCTTTCATTGATATTAACAATCTTTGCAAGTTTGGTAAAGATCAAATAATAAATGAAGGTGCTAGAGTGTTCACAAGGCTTAATATGGCATTTTTCAGCAAAACAAGGGCCATAACTCCGGTGAAATTATTCTGATCTGGCTGGTTTTCGAACTTGTCCGAGCTTTCATTGATATAAAGACACTGGCAAAGTTTCGTAAAGATTCAATTAATAATGAAGGCCCTAGAGTGTTCACAAGGCAAAAGTTAACGGACGACGCACGGCCTTCGGCCAGTAGAGCTAAAAAAAACTTTATAAATTAAATCTAAACAAAACTCTGTGTCCACTTTCTTTTGCAACTGAGTATACATTTAATGCACTTAGGCCATTTAGTTTTTATAACTTTGTTTACAAACTGCCAATCCTTATTAAAAAGTAAAAAAATATATATTTAAAAATAACAAGAGGTCAATGACCTTGAAGCTCTACTGATTGATTTTGATTTCAGGAAGTAGTCGCTACAGACTTGTTTTTTGAAAATCTATTTTTAACCGTGGCGGCCATCTTGAATTTCCGGCCGACCTGAAATTTTGCTAAGATCAATAAGACATTAAGAGCAACATTCCTGTGAAGTTTCATGAAAGTCCGTCGAGTAGTTTCAGAGAAGTAGTCGCTACATGTTTTCATTATATAACTCTATGTAAACAAAAATGGCCGCTGGCAGCCATGTTTAACGTCAAATCAAAATGATTTTCGACAAGGACCAACATCATGTCATACTGATCATTTTAGAAAAAGTCCCATATCAATATCTCTTATTGTTTTGAAGAAGTAGTCGCTACAAACTTATTTATTTTAAATCTATTTTTAGCTGTGGTGGCCATCTTCAATTTCCGGCCGACCTGAAATTTTTCTAGGATCAACTAGACATCAAGAGCAACATTCCTGTGAAGTTTTATGAACATCCGTCAAGTAGTTTCACAGGAGTAGTCGCTACAAGTTTTTACTATATAACTCTATGTAACCAAAGATGGCCACTGGCAGCCATGTTTAACGTCGAATCAAAATAATTTTCCACAAGGATCTACATCATGTCATGCTGATCATTTTAGAAAAAGTCCCATATCAATATCACTTATAGTTTTCAAGAAGTAGTCTCTACAAACTTATTTTTTACAAATCTATTTTTAGCTGTGACGGCCATCTTGAATTTCCGGCCGACCTGAAATTTTTCTAGAATCAATTAGACATCAAGAGCAACATTCCTGTGAGGTTTCATGACAATCCGCCAAGTAGTTTCAGAGGAGTAGTCGCTACAAGTTTATACTATATAACTCTATGTAACCAAAGATGGCCACTGGCAGCCATGTTTAACGTCGAATCAAAATTATTTTCCACAAGGATCTACATCATGTCATGCTGATCATTTTAGAAAAAGTCCCATATCAATATCACTTATAGTTTTCAAGAAGTAGTCGCTACAAACTTATTTTTTAAAAATCTATTTTTAGCTGTGACGGCCATTTTGAATTTCCGGCCGACCTGAAATTTTTCTAGGATCAATTAGACATCAAGAGCAACATTCCTGTAAAGTTTCATGACAATCCGTCAAGTAGTTTCAGAGGAGTAGTCGCTACAAGTTTTTACTATATAACTCTATGTAAACAAAGATGGCCGCTGGCAGCCACGTTTAACGTCGAATCAAAACGATTTTTGATAAGGACCAACATCATGTCATGCTGACAATTTTAGAAAAAGTCTCATATCAATATCACTTATAGTTTTCAAGAAGTAGTCGCTACAAACTTGTATTTTGAAAATTTATTTTTAGCCGTGGCGGCCATCTTGAATTTCCGGCCGTCCTGAAATTTTCCTAGGATCATTTAGACATCAAGACCAACATTCCTGTGAAGTTTCATGAAAATCCGTCAAGTAGTTTCAGAGGAGTAGTCGCTACAAGTTTTCATTATATAACTCTATGTAAACAAAGATGGCCGCTGGCAGCCATGTTTAACGTCAAATCAAAACGATTTTCGACAAGGATCAACATCATGTCATGCTGATCATTTTAGAAAAAGTCCCATATCAATATCACTTATAGTTTTCAAGAAGTAGTCGCTACAAACTTATTTTTTAAAAATCTATTTTTAGCTGTGACGGCCATTTTGAATTTCCGGCCGACCTGAAATTTTTCTAGGATCAATTAGACATCAAGAGCAACATTCCTGTAAAGTTTCATGACAATCCGTCAAGTAGTTTCAGAGGAGTAGTCGCTACAAGTTTTTACTATATAACTCTATGTAAACAAAGATGGCCGCTGGCAGCCACGTTTAACGTCGAATCAAAACGATTTTTGATAAGGACCAACATCATGTCATGCTGACAATTTTAGAAAAAGTCTCATATCAATATCACTTATAGTTTTCAAGAAGTAGTCGCTACAAACTTGTATTTTGAAAATTTATTTTTAGCCGTGACGGCCATCTTGAATTTCCGGCCGACCTGAAATTTTGCTAGGATCATTTAGACATCAAGACCAACATTCCTGTGAAGTTTCATGAAAATCCGTCAAGTAGTTTCAGAGGAGTAGTCGCTACAAGTTTTCATTATATAACTCTATGTAAACAAAGATGGCCGCTGGCAGCCATGTTTAACGTCAAATCAAAACGATTTTCGACAAGGATCAACATCATGTCATGCTGATCATTTTAGAAAAAGTCCCATATCAATATCACTTATAGTTTTCAAGAAGTAGTCGCTACAAACTTGAATTTAAAAAATCTATTTTTAGCTTTGGCGGCCATCTTGGATTTCACATCAACATGAATTTTTGCTAGGATCAACTAGACTTCATGGGCAACATTTCTGTAAAGTTTTATGAATATCCATCCAGTAGTTTCAGAGAAGTAGTCGCTACAAATAAAAGTTAACGGACAGACGGACAGACGGACGGACGGACGGACGGACGACGGACGCCGCACCACGGCATAAGCTCTGCTGATCTCTGATCAGTAGAGCTAAAAATTGTATCTGCAGTCTACAACTAAATTTACATTATCATTTGTGTTACCTTTTTTTATTCATCTGACCCAATGTGTTAAAACCTGAGAATGCGCTTCATAGCATATAGCACAGAAACTTCAGTAGTGTGTCGACAGTTAAAAAATAATTTTATAACTCAAATAATCGAAGGAAAAACGGCCTCTGACAGTCTGAAATCCAGCATAAAAAATCGTAACAATCGCTTCAGACTTGAAAAAGTTTCTGAAACAATTTTTATCACAAAAAGGCTTTCACAGAAATGGAAATTTTCTTATGTTAACCCTTAAGCCGCTAAACACTGCTATAATAGCCTTTGCGTCCATTGTAAATCCAGATCAGCCTGCGAGTAATTAGTAGGCTGATCAGGGTTTACAATGTCTGGCTGCTGATCAGTAATTTCCCCAAACACCCCTTTGTCACATAAATGGAACCATCTTAATTCAAAGAAAGAACAGTCTATTATATATATGTAGGGGGAAAAGGGTTAAACTTTGTATTTACTTTTACGGTATTATTTTATGTTGTCGGCTTAACACAAAATTATCGGATTTTTGTGACTGAAGAGTAATCACTTCATCGAAAATAAAAATCTAATATCTGTAAGCCTCCATGAATCCAGTTTGGGGCTATGTGGCCCCGTAATATCAGATTAAGATAATTATAGGGATACTGCAATTAAAAATGGTAAAAGCCTCCCCGCCTTCAATAAAATCAGAGAACAAGAGTTAACATAATTATCACCTTTTAAAACTGTACAACCAACCATTAAACCGTTAAAAGTTAAAAATATGCTGAAATCCCGCCCACCACCACCATCACAACACGTAACAAACATGAAATTTTGGAACATTCCGAAATCATGTATTGGACAGATGTCGTCATTACCGATTCAAACTGTTACGTTTCTATAACGACTATAGGTCACCATTAGTTCTTTATATATTTCTTTAATTGCTTAATTTTCCCCAGTATTTTTTTTAATTCAAATTAAATGAATGCATAGCAAATAAAAAATAAAAATACAATTTATAAACTGTTGCTTCATCTCATCAAATACCAATTACAGCTTTTAAAGAAACTAACCCGCCAAATAACGGCAAAACCGTTTATCAAAACTATCCAGGTATTCAGGTCATATAGTTATGAACACTATATGACCATGTGACAATTAAAAGTATAGGATTTTTCATGGGTTCCTTCGATTGAATATGCGTAAAATGAATTATGAGTTGGTAACTCTTAATTCTTAATTCAATGCTCCAGTTTTGGGGTTTGGCTGGCGGGTTAAAGCCCTTTATATTGTGTCTATAGAGTTTAGATTCTCATAATATATATATACCTCGTCGTCAGTAGATTTAGAAACGATGTGCATACCGTATTGTTTCTAATTTGCGCTCCCCCTCTAATTAGCACCCAACCTAACTTTAAAAAAAATAAAATCTTACCTTGAGGTGTAAAAGTGGTTAATATCCAAGAAACAGTATACACACACTTATGAATTTAATTCCATATTTCAGTAACACAACATTTTTTAGCATTATATGAGGAAATTAAAATGTGTACTGGCTTACCAAAAGCGTCCTGATAAGTGCCCCGCTTTCAGAAAATGTCACGCCCCTGGGGCACTAATTAGAAACAATACGGTATGTTGTAAAATATGGCTGTTGTTGGCGGAATACCTACTTTAAGGTGACTAATGCACATCACATGAAATACAATTAGAAATCTCAAAGTAATGCATAGCAAATGAAAATAAAAGGTAATGCATAGCATGTGAAAAAAAGAAATATAAAAATCATAAGAAAAAAATCCAAGACAATGCATAGGCAATGAAAATTAAAATTGGAAATAACACATAATACACATCACTCTTCTTTAATTATTTTAAAAGTAATTTCAATTCTATAGTAATGAATATCACATAAGGTCCAACTTAAAGTTTTAAAGTAATGCATAGCACGTGAAAATCAAATTAGGAAACTTGAGCTGCACACTACTGATGCGTGCTGTAAAGGTACAGGTATGTCTCTTTTCATAAAACATTTACACAGTGCAGTGTTGAGCAGCTTAAAGAGACTTTGGGGGCCCAAGTTTGTTTACAAAGTACAAACTATGAAATTACTATTTTAAAACATCATCAAATGGTTCAAAGATGTAAGTAGGACATTAACAGTTTCTTACAATACAGCGCAATAATTAATAATTATTAATTACCACAAGCCTTATCTGACATATAACCATATTGCACAAATAAGGGTTATTCCAATAAAACATACCCAGGACTCCAGGAAGGCAATTTAATAAACATCTATGGGTGAACCCTATTTTCTGAAGTTTGGTTCTTTAAACTCTATTTTGCATCTATGGGTGGGTGTTATCAAAAGTGTCTTCCTAGGGTCCCATGAATGTTTTAATGGAATAGTCCTAAAAACAGTGTTGCTAAAAAATCTATATTATATAATGTTCAGGTAAGTGATAATCGATATGTGCTTATCGCTTTACAATGATCCCACAATGCAAAGCGTTTCTTTACATAAGATAAGAAGCCGAGTAATACACATTTAACCGTCTTTATCTATCAGCATTTTGTTACCTGAATCACTGATGAGTACTGTATTATATCATGGGAGATATAATAAATGACTGGAAAGTGTCGGAAAGAATCACTGATAAGTACTGTATTATATCAGGAGATATATATATCACATAACTGGAAAGTATCGGAAAGAATCACTGATAAGTACTGTATTATGTCGGGATATATATATTAAATGACTGGAAATGGCAGAAAGAATCACTGACAAGTACTGTATTATGTCGGGATATATATATTAAATGACTGGAAATGGCAGAAAGAATCACTGACAAGTACTGTATTTATATATCAGGAGATATATATATTAAATGACTGGAAAGTGTCAGAAAGAACTGCCTTTTAGTTAAATTCAAGACGTTTTAAGTCAAAATCATATTCATAATTCAAGGTCCTTTTTTAGGCTTGATAAATACATCATTATTGCCTTGATTCTCTTTAAATTAATTGAGTCACATGACCTATTGATAAGATAAAACTGTTATCAGTAAGGGATATAGTGTCTTCACGTAGCTCATCTTCAGTGTCCATTTATATTTAAAGTAGAAACACATGATTTACATTTCTTGTAAAAGTAGACTAGCAAATATTTTAATACATGATTTGTAGTAAAAGTAGAAATACATGATTTTTGTTTTAAAAATGTAAATTGCAATAACAAGCAATAACAAGCATTTGCTGATTTAACCTGTTCACCCCTATAAACTGCTTTAGTATGACCCAACTAAATGAAGAGAAGAGTCCATTTTACAAATGGAGGGATGAAATGATTATTATAGATTGTTTTATACACAGATAATAAGCCAAGTAATTAAGAGATAATTTAATCAATCAGAGACGGTATGTGAGTGGTTTTACGGTCTGAAATTTCGTTTTACATATATACACACTTGTTTTTCTAGGAAAACTCAAATTCACGGATGCCAACATTTTGCTGACTTCATCGAATGACGTCATTTGTTTCAACATTATGTGACGTCACATATTTTTCAGACGGTAAATCGGGGTTTTTACGGTCGCAAATTTGAGACGTTAGCCAATTGAGCAACGCGTTACATAATAGTTGCATAATTTTTTTTTACAGATTTTTTTTATTTATTTGAAGCACTTCAATCAAGCATGATCGTACAATCAAGCAACATAACGATTACTTATCGAAACCATCAGTGTCCAACTGTTCTGAATTCCAGTCTATGTCCTCAAAGGGTTTAACTGTATTTAATTCCAATCATTCATGTAATAAAAACAATGCTGAATACACTATCAACAAAATTCAATAACAATATGAACGTAAAACATCATACTGTACAGTAACAACATGATAAAGCACACATCTTGACCTGTACAGTAACAAACTGATGAAGCACACATTGTATGTCCATAACAAATTGATAAAGCACTCATCTTGACCTGTACAGTAACAAACTGATAAAGCACACATCATGACCTGTACAGTAACAAACTGATAAAGCACACATCATACTGTACAGTAACAAACTGATGAAGCACACATTGTATGTCCATAACAAATTGATAAAGCATTCATCTTGACCTGTACAGTAGCAATATGATAAAGTACACAGCATGTTCTGAACAGTAACAATAAGATGAAACACACATCCTGACCTGTACAATAGCAATAAGATGAAACACACATCATGATCTGTACAGTATCAATATGATAAAGCACACATCATGATCTGTCCAGTATCAATATGATAAAACACACATCATGATCTGTCCAGTATCAATATGATAAAGCACACAGCATGATCTGTACAGTAGCAATATGATAAAGCACACAGCATGATCTGTCCAGTAACAATATGATAAAGCACACAGCATGATCTGTCCAGTAACAATTTGATAAAGCACACAGCATGATCTGTACAGTAACAATATGATAAAGCACACATCATGATCTATCCAGTATCAATATGATAAAACACACATCATGATCTGTCCAGTATCAATATGATAAAGCACACAGCATGATCTGTACAGTAGCAATATGATAAAGCACACAGCATGATCTGTCCAGTAACAATATGATAAAGCACACAGCATGATCTGTCCAGTAACAATTTGATAAAGCACACAGCATGATCTGTACAGTAACAATATGATAAAGCACACAGCATGATCTGTCCAATAACAATATGATAAAGCACACAGCATGATCTGTCCAGTATCAATATGATAAAGCACACAGCATGATCTGTCCAGTAACAATATGATAAAGCACACATCATGATCTGTCCAGTAACAATATGATAAAGCACACAGCATGATCTGTACAGTAGCAATATGATAAAGCACACAGCATGATCTGTCCAGTAACAATATGATAAAGCACACAGCATGATCTGTCCAGTAACAATATGATAAAGCACACAGCATGATCTGTCCAGTAACAATATGATAAAGCACACAGCATGATCTGTCCAGTAACAATTTGATAAAGCACACAGCATGATCTGTACAGTAACAATATGATAAAGCACACAGCATGATCTGTCCAGTAACAGTTTGATAAAGCACACAGCATGATCTGTACAGTAACAATATGATAAAGCACACAGCATGATCTGTCCAGTAACAATATGATAAAGCACACAGCATGATCTGTCCAGTAACAATATGATAAAGCACACAGCATGATCTGTCCAGTAACAATATGATAAAGCACACAGCATGATCTGTCCAGTAACAATATGATAAAGCACACAGCATGATCTGTCCAGTAACAATATGATAAAGCACACAGCATGATCTGTCCAGTAACAATATGATAAAGCACACAGCATGATCTGTACAGTAACAATATGATAAAGCACACAGCATGATCTGTCCAGTAACAATATGATAAAGCACACAGCATGATCTGTACAGTAACAATATGATAAAGCACACAGCATGATCTGTCCAGTAACAATATGATAAAGCACACAGCATGATCTGTCCAGTAACAATATGATAAAGCACACAGCATGATCTGTACAGTAACAATATGATAAAGCACACAGCATGATCTGTACAGTAACAATATGATAAAGCACACAGCATGATCTGTCCAGTAACAATATGATAAAGCACACAGCATGATCTGTACAGTAACAATATGATAAAGCACACAGCATGATCTGTCCAGTAACAATTCGATAAAGCACACAGCATGATCTGTCCAGTAACAATATGATAAAGCACACAGCATGATCTGTACAGTAACAATTTGATAAAGCACACAGCATGATCTGTACAGTAACAATATGATAAAATACACAGCATGATCTGTCCAGTAACAATATGATAAAGCACACAGCATAATCTGTCCAGTAACAATATGATAAAGCACACAGCATGATCTGTCCAGTAACAATATGATAAAATACACAATAAAGACTCATAAATTATGTCCAGTAACAATGATAAAGCACACATCGTGATCTGGCCAGTAACAATATGATAAAGCACATCTTAACAGTAATAAAAGGCAGAGGAAACTTCAATGGCTAAACTGACATATAAAACAGAAAATGTGTATATGTATTCTATTTATCAGATTAATCCGGTGCAAAATAACAAAATATCATCTGAAAAGCATCCCGATGTTTAACACATTTCCCTTTTTTCTTTGTTTAAAGTGTTGTCATGATCAATGTTTATCATGTTTAATGGGTACTGTTCATGATCAGAGTTTAATGGGTACTGTTCATGATCAGAGTTTAATGGGTACTGTTCATGATCCAAGTTTAATGGGTACTGTTCATGATAAGAGTTTAATGGGTACTGTTCATGATAAGAGTTTAATGGTTATTGTTCTTGATCAGTTTAATGGGTACTGTTCCACTAACATTCAGCTTCAGATAAAAATAATGTAAATGAACGTTCATGCTCGTTAAAATGATAAAAAACATTAACATAAAATACATTTAACTTGCAATTAAAATATCTTAAATAACACCATTCATTTTTGTGCAGGTATTGAAGAAGTTTTGTTCAAAAACTGATATTTCTTCTGTACTCGACAACTGTAAAAGGACCACTGTCATACTAAAATCAGGGGTGTAGCTGACATGAAGTGCATATATAGGCCCGACAAACTAGGGCATCCGCGGGCATGCTCCCCTCCTGTGTCTTTTTGTTTTTAAACTTAGCTATGTAATGGTGTGTTTGGCATATACTAGTATCTGACAGAACACTTGTGTGGTATTTAAAGAAATATTTTTTGACAAATTAGAGAATTAACATTTGACAAACTTGAATTACCTACACTGTAAAATACCACTCTCCACACCAAGTTTTGAGTTTGGCCTGGCTGGTTAAAGCTGTTTATATTGTGTCTATTGATTTTGGATTCTAAAAATATGTTAATTGTATAATACCTCATCGTCAGCAGGTACAGAAACTGTGTACATATTCAGTGTAGGAATGTAAAAATAACTTCGTACGAAATTGTTAAAAATACTGGATTAAGAAAATCGATAAAGCAGTTCCATTGATGTTGTACAGGGCTGAACCAAGTAACATAAGAAATATACCACACCATCATAAGGAAACAATATACATAAGCAGCTACATTCACAATTGTAAGTTATGTGGCATTTTTTGAATGAGGTGATAAACAGAATCTCACATTTGTGTGTATTTAATGTTGAATTTATTTAGCTTGTTGGATAAAACTGTAATGATGCTCAAAACATCCTCGCATCATATAACGTATTTCAACTAATAACAGCACCTCCCTTAATAGAAGCATCCCCACTCCCCACATTCCCTCCCCCACCTCTTCAAAAAAAAAATCCTCGAAATACATCTATTTATATGTTATAAGAGGGACCCCTTGGCGTTTATCACAAAGCACACGGGCGCTATAAAAGGGTAAAAACGCTAAACTCAATATTAAACAAGTACTCATGTAAGATCCTTTATCTCTAAACTCATAACATTTCAGAGATATAACACTGATTCAGTAACCACACACAGTTGACAACATCATCATCATCTTTTAGGGGAAAATTTGGGGTTCTCTGGACCCTCTGTGAAAGACCGTAGTTCATAGTTGGCAACGCGGGGATCAAACTCGAACTTGTCACGGGCAAATATCAGTCTTATATCAGTGTGGAGGTAGATCTTGCCAGATTTACTGCTGGCAAACCTGTAAAATAAAAAGGATTAAAGATTTGTATACATACACAAATGCCTGATTTAGTGCTGGCAAACCTGTAAAATAAAAGGATTAAAGATTTGTATACATACAAATATGCCTGATTTAGTGCTGGCAAACCTGTAAAATAAAAGGATTAAAGATTTATATACATACAAATATGCCTGATTTAGTGCTGGCAAACCTGTAAAATTAAAGAATTAAAGATTTGTATACATACAAATATGCCTGATTTAGTGCTGGCAAACCTGTAAAATAAAAGGATTAAAGGTTTGTGTACATACAAATATGCCTGATTTAGTGCTGGCAAACCTCTAAAATAAAAGGATTAAAGGCTTGTATACATACAAATATGCCTAATTTAGAGCCGGCAAACCTGTAAAATAAAAGGATTAACGGTTTGTATACATACAAATATGCCGAATTTAGTGCTGGCAAACCTGTAAAATAAAAGGATTAAAGATTTATATACATACAAATATGCCTGATTTAGTGCTAGCAAACCTGTAAAATTAAAGAATTAAAGGCTTGTATACATACAAATATGCCTGATTTATTGCTGACAAACCTGTAAAATAAAAGGATTAAAGGTTTGTATACATACAAATATGCCTGATTAAGTGCTGGCAAACCTGTAAAATAGAAAGATTAAAGGTTTGTATACATACAAATATGTCTGATTTAGTGCTGGCAAACCTGTAAAATAAAAGGATTAAACATTTGTATACATACACATATCCCTGATGTTGGTATACATATTTATCTGCCCGTTTTAATGATGGCAAATCTGTAAAAAACAAAAAGAATACTATTTAATGTTGGCATACCAATAAGCTTGCCAGATTTAGTGCTGGCAAACCTGTAAAACTAGAATGTTGAGCCCTATTATAAAGGTCCCGATTTTTGATTTGACCAACACCAATGTCAGTTCCATGAGATATTGAATTAATGTCATTACAGACCCAGCTGCGTTCCAAGTACCCCAAAAATGCATTCCGTTTGAGTTCCATTTGCGCTCCGTTTGCATTTCATTTTTATAAATGAAAATCATTTGCGTTCTTGAATGCATTCAGCATTTATAAATGAAACTATGTGTTCGTTTAAATGCACGTAACTGAACGCAACAGAATGCGTGCGTTTACATATACAAATGGAGATCGTTTGTTCAACGTTTATCAAGCGTAACATCTCTCACGATTGATTTTTATCACTAGTCGGCGACTTGTGTTTAAGTGAGAATATTGAATAATTGGTCTATTTGTTTACATAATTCGGTGGTGTACATTGATGATTATTCTGTTTTCTTCCGGGCTTCCGGACTTCCGGCTGTTTTTATCAACATTAATTTAGTTTTATATTGAAATAATTTTAAGTTTGTGTTACACAATAAATATAATAGTTCCCTGAATCGGTAAAAATTAAAATGACACCATAAAATACTGACAAACACACTTCGTTTAAATCAAGTCTATAATTATCAACTCAAAAGGATAATACTAGAAGTTATCCGAAATAGCGAAATGCATTGCGTTCGTTTCGTTCGTTGCGTTCGTTTTGAGCATTTAGCGTTCTAAAAAATGCACTCATCGTATGTTTTTTAAAACGATGAAAGCTGAAAATGAACGCAACGAACTAAACGAGAGCAAATGCATTTTTAAACTACAGATCGTACAACGTTCATTCTGCGTTCGTTCTCCGTTCATTTTCCGTTCGTTCAGCGTTCGTTTTGCATTTATTTGGGGTACTTGAACGCAACTGGGTTTGTAACAGTGGGGGATGCATGTAGTGGCGGAGACCGGATACGACCTATATTCGTCAAAAGTAGGTCACAGCGACCCTTATTTTGCAAATGATGGAAGATGCCTATAAGGAACATTCTGATGAGATTTGGTGAAAATTCTGCGAGAAAGAAGCAAGATACTCATGTCATAGCGGTAATGGCACGTGACCTTTATTTCGTCAAAAGTAGGTAACAGCCACCCAAAATTTTGCAAATGATGTTAGATGCATATAAGGAACATTCTGGTGAAATTTGATTAAAATCCTGCAATAAAGCATGACATGCACATTGTAGCAGATCGGACGTGACCTATATTTCATCGATAGTAGGTCACTACGACCCAAAATTTATTTTGCACATATTGTTAGATGCATATCAGGAACATTTTGGTGAAATTTGGTGAAAATCCTGCGAGAAAGAAGCAAGATAGGCACGTCGAAGCGAAGACTGGGTGTGACCTATATTTCATAGAAAGTAGGTCACAGCAACCCGAAATTGTGCTCGCGATGTTGGATTCATATAATGAACATTCTGGTGGACTTTGGTGAAAACCCTGCAAATAATGAAGATGTTAAGAAATGGAATTCAGACGCATGGACGGAAGAACAAACTAATGGACGAACTGACACACATACACCTGGACGACATTGTGATCGCTAAGACGAGATCCGTAAACGGGCTCGACAAAAAACATATTGTAAATATTTGCATACCTATAAATTGGCAAGCAAAATACCCTTCGACTGGAAAGCTACCAGGAGCATGATATCGAGGGTGACAACCTTCAGTGTATGTGTTATCGAAATTTGTAATTTCACTACTTACCGCAAGTGTATAAGGTATCTCAGAAATGAGGGGTCACTACTGTTCTCGTCTGCGGGCATGTAAATGGTACGCTGTCGGAGGAAAGTTTGGCAGTTGGCGGGCATGTCTGACAAATCGTACATAACAACAAACATCTTAACAACGGTCTTGTTCGGGTTGAACAGCGTCTGAAAATAAACAATTTGTTTTTATATGTGAGATTAAGTGATTTAGATTTTAAACAGTTACACCTCTGCCCAGAGTTTAAATGATTCTGAATGAAATGGGGTTTTACGTCCCATTATTGGGAGTGTAATAAAGCCATGATATATTTTTCATATTACAATAGTGATATAAATATGCAAATGAAGGCCGAATCATCATTCAGTCTTTTCCATTCAGCTTGGTGTGCATCAGAATTGCCTCCTTGATTTTCGTAACATTTAAAATACAGGATTACAGAAATCAACGAGGTTGTTCTAATGCTCAGTGTCGTACGGGAAGACCAAGTCAACATACGAAGCCATCAAACAGCAATGTTAACTAAATAAATGTGACATTTTTGGAGCGTGAAATAGAATCTCACATTTGTGCCTATTTATTGTATTTATTAAACTCATCGGATAAAACTCATATGATGCTCAGCACAGTCTCGTATCATATATCTAACTCGTTTAAAAAATTCAAAATCAACCAGAAACTCAAGTAAGATCCTCTGTATGTATCAAACACCAATATTATCATGATAAAACAGCAAGTGATCCCTATTTCACAACAAGAATCCCACTGTCAAGAGGTAAATCTGCAACAATTTATTTAAAATTTTTGGAGTTGGTGGGTGGATTGGTAACTAAGCAGCTTCAACCCCTAACTTACCACCTGAACTGTTCCTGTGCGAGGTATATGGTAGCCTCTCTTCCCAAGAGGTTCCAGGTTAACATGCCCCTGTAACAGAAGGAAAATAAGGAGTTTATATTTGGACAGCACTATGACATGTCACCGATGTGTCTGTACCATAAACCAAATATCTGTTATAGTTCTAAGGCCTTCAACTGAATTGTTGTATCACGGTCCATAAACACCTTGTTTAGGCTGTTTGAGCTGCCCAGAAGAGATGGGAAGGATACACCGGAATCTGGGCCCTGTTTTATTAAACATCTTACGATGTCTCAAATTTTAAAATCATTCATCTTTTTCACCTAGGCATTCAATGTAGACAATTATGTGTGCACGTAGTGCAGAAATATCACATGTATAAGAAAATGAAATCACGTTTATTTGAAAAGTGTAATTTATAGTGAAGCATATAAGAAACTGATTTACGATCAAAAGGGTCGTAATTTGTTTCATAAAACGGGGCCCTGGAAACCATTCCTTACTCTTACTATCAAATAGTTTCCTTAGGTTCTGAACTTAACATGCACGGAGAAATGACTCGTAACTAACCTAATGGTGCGTAACCTAGGATAGCAGATATTACTGTGCAAAACAAGTTTCTTTGCAAATAACGTGTTATTTTTAGACTCCTTTCCTTTAGATTAAATCTATCATTATTTTTCCATTTTAAAGAAACTGGAGGCTCATGGAATAATAATGGTTGTCAATTCAAATAATGTTGCAGTTGCATGTTTAATATACATACACTAAACTATGCCTCATAAAAGATTCTATTTAATTACTGGAAATAGTTTGGTCGGAAAAACTTGATGACTCGGCTAGTTTTTGGTGAATAAATCATAAATATTAATGCAGACGATGCTTTAAGGCTGTAATAAGTTTGAGTCTTCGTGTTCTCGTCCAAACATTTTTATAAATAATAGTTCCACCGAACTTGATATGCTTATCTGATGCATGTGCACATTTCATACGGACCTGAAGCAGAAGATGAGAGTATTCTCTTGTACCATCTTTGAAATGAGAAAATATGGAGAAAAAAGAGTACAACGGAGTTACAGAAATACATTAGAAAGAGTACAAGAGAGTTACAGAAATACATGGGTCTAGACAGTAGAGCTGGTCCATCAGGGAGTTACAGAAATACATGGGTCTAGACAGTAGAACTGGTCCATCAGGGAGTTACAGAAATTCATGGGTCTAGACAGTAGAACTGGTCCAGCAGGGAGTTACAGAAATACATGGGTCTAGACAGTAGAACTGGTCCAGCAGGGAGTTACAGAAATACATGGGTCTAGACAGTAGAGCTGTTCCATCAGGGAGTTGCAGAAATACATGGGTCTAGACAGTACAGCTGGTCCATCAGGGAGTTACAGAAATACATGGGTATAGACAGTAGAGCTGGTCCATCAGGGAGTTACAGAAATACATGGGTCTAGACAGTAGAACTGGTCCATCAGGGAGTTACTGAAATACATGGGTCTAGACAGTAGAACTGGTCCATCAGGGAGTTACATAAATACATGGGTCTAGACAGTAGAACTGGTCCATCAGGGAGTTACAGAAATACATGGGTCTAGACAGTAGAACTGGTCCATCAGGGAGTTACAGAAATACATGGGTCTAGACAGTAGAACTGGTCCATCAATAATGTTTTACATATGCTTGGGATATTATAAGGTTCAGAGGACTGGATTTGGGTTAGGGTAAGTTAATGGATGGGTTTAGGCTATGATGGGGTCAGGGTAGGTGGGCTTACAGTTTGGGTTGGGGCAAGTTAATTGATGGGTTTAGGTTATGATGGGGTCAGGGTAGGTGGGCTTACAGTTTGGTTTGGGGTAAGTTAATGGATGGGTTTACGATATGATGGGGTCAGGGTAGGTGAGCTTAGAATTTGGGTTGGGGTGAGTTAATGGATGGGTTTATGGTATGATGGGGTCAAGGTAGGTGAGCTTACATTTTGGGTTGGGGTGAGTTAATGGATATGTTTAGGGTATGATGGGGTAGGGTAGGTGAGCTTACAGTTTGGGTTGGGGTAAGTAAATGGATGGGTTTAGAGTATGATAGGGTCAGGGTAGGTGGGCTTACAGTTGGGTAAGTTAATGGATGGGTTTAGGTTATGATGGGGTCAGGGTAGGTGCGCTTACAGTTTGGGTTGGGGTAAGTTAATGGATGGGTTTAGGGTATGATGGGGTAGGGTAGGTGGGCTTACAGTTTGGGTTGGGGTAAGTTAATGGATAGGTTATGGTATGATGGGGTCAAGGTAGGTGAGCTTACAGTTTGGGTTGGGGTGAGTTAATGGATATGTTTAGGGTATGATGGGGTAGGGTAGGTGAGCTTACAGTTTGGGTTGGGGTAAGTAAATGGATTGGTTTAGAGTATGATAGGGTCAGGGTAGGTGGGCTTACAGTTGGGGTAAGTTAATGGATGGGTTTAGGTTATGATGGGGTCAGGGTAGGTGCGCTTACAGTTTGGGTTGGGGTAAGTTAATGGATGGGTTTAAGGTATGATGGGGTAGGGTAGGTGGGCTTACAGTTTGGGTTGGAGTAAATTAATGGATGGGTTTATGGTATGATGGGGTCAGGGTAGGTGAGCTTACAGTTTGGGTTGGGGTAAGTTAATGGATGGGTTTATGGTATGATGGGGTCAGGGTAGGTGAGCTTAGTGAAGGGTTGAGGTAAGGGTTGTGTCCTCCATCTTAATTAATGGCTGACTGATTCTAAAATCAATCCCAACATGGTAACAAACATGACCTACCAGATATGGAGAAGGAGCGTTATCATCAGACAGCTGGAAGAAATATGCGGTCACTGGAAGTGTGATGTGTTTGGGACAGAATGTGCCGCCTGCGCCAATCTCTACATGGAACCCATCTACCACGCCAACCGGTTCTATTCTGCCGTTGAGGACAGACTCCTGATGATGAAAGAGAAAACAGGGCTCCGAGTGAAACAGCGGTCAAGGTATGCCAAAGGTAAAACTCATTGTCCATACAACCTTTCGTACTGAAATTATCATTTTCAAAATATATGGGTTGTAATGTAAATCATCAATTTCTTTGAGGTAGAATAACGCAAGTTTTACCTCAAAATTACCCAGCAGGCAGTTGGTGGAAGCCGGAGCACTTGTACTGATGACACGTGGGTCCTCGATGGCCTCACCATTGTCCTCGGATTGTAGAGTAAGTTTAGAGCAGGATAGTGCACTGAAAATAATTGCAGAGTTAATTACACCTACTCTGGAAATGGAACTCTCCTTTGGTGGTTTACCAGTTTTGTAATGAAGGTACAAACACGTGTGCTCCATATTTGAAACTTTCAACAAAAACACACTGCGGACCGCTGATTTGACTGAAAATATGATGATGGATACAAAAGGTGTGTCTGCGGAAAACAAAATGGCCACAAGATATCGAGATTTGCAGCTTGTGCAAGACGCGCAACATGGAAAAACAATTTTTGTACATATTTTATTTGTTTTTAATAGGTATCATAATTAATATAGATATATCAAGTGTCAGTGGTATGTTTTTGTAACAACTGACTGCAGTGGTGGTATAGTGTTAGAACATAAGTCTCGCATGCAGGAGGTCGTGGGTTCGATCCTTGACCTGGTCACACGAAACACCAGAAAACTAGTACAAGCAGCTTCCTTGCTTGATGTTAAGCATATAAAGTGTAGGGCTAGGACTGGTCCATCTGGTGTTGCTAGGACTGGTCCGTCTGGTGTTGCTAGGACTGGACCGTCTGGTGTTGCTAGGACTGGTCCATCTGGTGTTGCTAGGACTGGTCCGTCTGGTGTTGCTAGGACTGGTCCGTCTGGTGTTGCTAGGACTGCTCCGTCTGGTGTTGCTAGGACTGGTCCGTCTGGTGTTGCTAGGACTGGTCCGTCTGGTGTTGCTAGGACTGGTCCGTCTGGTGTTGCTAGGACTGGTCCGTCTGGTGTTGCTAGGACTGGTCCGTCTGGTGTTGCTAGGACTGGTCCGTCTGGTGTTGCTAGGACTGGTCCGTCTGGTGTTGCTAGGACTGGACCGTCTGGTGTTGCTAGGACTGGTCCGTCTGGTGTTGCTAGGACTGGTCCGTCTGGTGTTGCTAGGACTGGACCGTCTGGTGTTGCTAGGACTGGTCCGTCTGGTGTTGCTAGGACTGGTCCGTCTGGTGTTGCTAGGATTGGTCCGTCTGGTGTTGCTAGGACTGGTCCGTCTGGTGTTGCTAGGACTGGTCCGTCTGGTGTTGCTAGGACTGGACCGTCTGGTGTTGCTAGGACTGGTCCGTCTGGTGTTGCTAGGACTGGTCCGTCTGGTGTTGCTAGGACTGGTCCGTCTGGTGTTGCTAGGACTGGTCCGTCTGGTGTTGCTAGGACTGGTCCATCTGGTGTTGGTAGGACTGGTCCGTCTGGTGTTGCTAGGACTGGTCCGTCTGGTGTTGCTAGGACTGGTTCGTCTGGTGTTGCTAGGACTGGTCCATCTGGTGTTGGTATGATGCCACTGTGTGGGGTATCTTGCCATGTGTCTATGGCGTGGTATTCCAGTGTGGCAGCACTATAAAATTGAAGCTCAACTGTGGAGCATTGAGCTCCGTGCCAACAGAAGACACAGTTGTGACATGACTGAAAGATTGTTGAAGCGATGGTAAACTCCATACATACAATACATATTGTAACAACCCAAAGATGAGATAAAAACAAGGATGTAAATCTCCTTCCCCAAAATCGTATGCCATATTCCATGCCCTGTTTCTTTTATTTCCTTTTACAAATACATTATTTTAACCCTTAACCCGCTAAGCACGACTATAATAGCCTTTGTGTCCACTGTAAACCCAGATCAGCCTGCAAGTAACTCGCAGGCTGATCAGGGTTTACAATGTCTGACTTTTGATCAGTCATTTTATCCAAAACACCCCTTTGTCACATAAATGGAATGATCTGAATTCAAAGAAAGAACAGTCCATTATATATATGTAGTGGGTTAAGGGTTAAACATCCAGTACATTTCACACAAATTTTAAATGTTGCATACATACTTTTTTATGGCACGAACGTTTGTCAGAGTACAGTCATAGTCAAATCTGTTGCTCGATATTTTCTTAATTGGAGCCTGAAAAGAATGAATTTATTAAAAACTGGTTTAAAGGGACACATGGCAATTTGTGTTTATCAAGCATTAAAATTAGCCTTTCAATTTATTTGTCGAGTATCATTTTGACTTTAAAACTTCTTGATTGTACAGTCGAACCGCGATAGCTCGAACACCGTTGATTCGAATACCATTGGTAACTCGAACACATTATATAATTCAATGTAATTTAACCTCGATTATTCGAATATAATTTCTCGAATACCCCGGCTCGCTCGAATACTTTTTACGGTCCGAAGATTCATTTTTGTGCGAATTTAAACCTCGCTTAATCGAAGGTGATGATCCGTTGCCATGCGACGTCGTCCATATTAATTGTAATCAACGCGTTTGTATTTGTTTGTAGCAAGTTCGATCATAGTGAGAAAACAGATAAAGTTGATTGTTAAAGGTGCGAACATTTATGATTGAAAAGCGATAATAGACAGATACAATTTATGTTTAGTGACTTCGTTTACTGTTAATTACGATAAATTAAACACGGTTGATTTTCTAATTAAATAATGTACCGAAACCAGTCTTACATTGTTCTCATTATTCAGACCTCAGGATTGTATGTTAAAATTGATTGTATGTTAAAATCTATTAGTGCGATATTTCTTTAAATAAATGATAAAACAAACACATTATTGCAGTTTTTCTTGTATTTTCAGTGTAAAAATTACATGTTATATATCCATTATGAGGATTAAACAAACGTGCATGAACATAAAAAACATACCGAGAACGATACATCAGGTACACAAGTAACACTATTTCAGGTGGTACACAATTCGGATAGATATTTTGTTTTTCTACCGTTACCTCGATGCCTCGGTCCCGCTGACTTCGAGCTATCGAGGTTCGACTGTATTTAAATAACAATTTGAGATTTCCACTTCCTAATTCTACCAAATATTTAAAACTATTACGTCTGCAATATAATCACTAGTCTGCAATATAATCACTAGTTGTTAATATTTAAAAAAAATAATATTTGAGCTATTCTAATTATGTATATAAATGATTGCGTATGTAAGTTATGTAAAAAACTAACGAGACGCTGTGACTTTTAAACAGATCAAGACTGTCAGTGTCCCTTTAAAATAAAATAATGATCCACATCTCTAGCCGAATAAACATTATTTCACTTAGTAATTTCATTAGACTCACAATGTGTGGCTTTGCACATCTTTCAATTCAAGGTATTTTTGAAAGAGATAAAAATAGAAAATGTGTCCGTGACCACAAATATACGCTATCCGCTGAAATAAGGCCAGAGCTCCACCAAAAGTAAATGGACTGAAATAACGAGACGATACATGCAACTAGACTTCATACTGGTACTTCCTGCTATGTGTGACTTCCATTTAAAAACATACTGAAATATGGACAAGGGCAACACTATATGACACCCCAATGTATGGGCTGGGACATAAAAAAGTTGATAGTATGAACTTACTGGGCTAGATCTGGATGGAAGACCGGTATTGGAGTTAAAAATGGCACACACACTACGCCCCATGATAAACTGGAAGTTCTTTATGTCGTCTGGTGACGGCAAATTCTTGTACGACTTTTCACCGGGTCGCAGAATCTCCTGTCAAACATCAATTGGTATTTATCAATCGGTACATGGGAATATTATACACAAATGGCAGGGGTGTAAAATTCCACTCGCCCTCTCGCCCAACACAACAATTATGAGTGGCATTTTTCTAGTTTTTTAATACAATTTTGTGTTTTTCAGCATTGAAAATAGCAGTATTGAAAATAAGCTTATTGTTTGGGGTGCTTGTTTCAGCAAAAGGTTTTTTGGACTTTTCAGACAAAATACATCACGTACCTTAATAAGTTGTATATGTGAAACAGACATTTTTAGAGGTAAATAAAAATACCTTACTTTTCAAAATCGGTTGAGAAATAAAAATTTCATGTACGAAAGCTGTTTTTGATGGGGCATTTTCAATGCAAAATTCTGCAGCATGAAAAATCTGAAAAATATTTTTTTTCAGAATGTTTATCCAAAAATGGTTTTAAATTGTTGGATATTCATAAATTAAGACACCCTGAAAGTTTTATAGCAAAATGTGAAGGCTAACTAAAGTTATATGAAATTTCTTAATTTTCTGCTGTCCCGCCAACAAAGAACTTACATGGGAAAAGCTCCATCAAAAAATCATATGGGCTGTAAAATATTTATTTCTCAACCAATTTTCAAAACTAAGGTATTTCTATTTACCACAAAAAATACCAGTTCTAGTGAAAACAATAGGGCAAGTGCACCCCTGAATGGTCTGAATAATAAAGTTGTTACAACACATTAGAGATATATCGCAATAGTTAGTGCCCAGTAGTAATATATTGACAGTGTTTTTTCAATTTTGATAACTATCGCAATGGTACCATCAACTATCGAGGTTTTCATCAGTTCGAAAATGTGTGCACAAAATCGATAACATGGGTTTTGTTTTACTCTTTCAACTAAACCTGTCAGATAACAGTCTGGTTTCACGGCGATATTCGTATTTATTGCAATCACTATTAAAGAGCACAAAACATGAACTACTTGAACCGTCTTTTTTTGGTGCCAACATTTTTTGGTTGAAAAAAATAAATATTTAAAACAATAAAAAATTGAAATTTATCGCCAATTTGATAACCGATAGATACAAAGCAAAAAAATAATATACCAAGCCCATTTTTTGTTAAGCTGCTAGGGGAAACTCAGCAATATATATATTTTATGACTAAGTATATATTTACCATCCTGAAATCATAGACTCAACAAATGGAACAAACTTCATATTGCAGACAATAATAAAATATGACATAATTTCATAGTCACGTTTACATCACTCCATGAAATTAAAATGACAAGGCCATCCTTAAAAATATATTTGTTTGCTGTTTCCCGACCCTGGATTTTATGTTGGTAGGTAGGTGAATTTTTTATTTTTTTTGCCAAGACAGTAAAAACCTTTAGAAATGAAAGAAAAATATACTAAAAATAGTAAAAAAAAAAAAGAAGGTATCTTAAAGAACTGCTACAAAAAGTTTTGGGTAGGGCCCTTTTTCGTGGGTAGGTAGGGAAACAGCAAACCAACAATTTTTTATGGTCGGCCCAATTCACCAATATTTTACATATGGCTAAATCTCAGTTATGGTATGTTCTGAAAATTAATTGAGAATGGTCAATGATTTCGGACAAACATTTCATTACTTTCATGGTATACATGAATATACAAAAGTATAGGTGTATTATGTTGCACATCAGGTTACACAATATATGACGTCGTTGACATTTAGCCAGATTTATCCCTATACAAGTTGTCTGTACTTACATTTGTAACGTTTTGATGGAATTCCTTTCTGAGAAGTTGTTTGCATAGAGAGAGCCCCCTACTGGTGGGAGACGCACTATCACAGGAGTCAGAGGAGTTGCTGGACGAAAGGTTATTGGGTGCATTCACGTCGAGATTCGTATCACTTCTCGCATATTCTGAATTTAAATGCTTTTCTACTTCATTGTCGTAAGTCGGTGAACCGTTGGACGTCGAAGGTCTGTCGTCAATATCCATAGACTCAAGGTTTTGAACCAGAGTCGTCATAGCATTGTTGACATTTCCTATTCTACATGGAATGCTTAATTCATTTAAAGTTCTTTCCCTTTTTGAGGAACTTTGAATTGTCTCCCTTGAAAGACTTTCCTGGGTGGGGAGATTAGACTGACAAACATAATTTATATTTGAACTATCACATGTGGTTGATGCAACTTCTGGTAATTGACGTTTTAAAGAATTCTCGCCATCCATTTGTTCCGAATAACGCCCAGGAACATGTTTGTCTAGTTTTTTAGTTTTGACTTTTTCCGTTTTTTCATTTTCAACTCTTAAATTCTTATCACAGACAGGTCTAGAATCTGATTTTAAATCATTGTTTTCTAGGTCAATGGTTTCGTCAAACAAGCTCAATGTTTTGTGTCCGATTTCTACTTCTGATGTAGACAGAGATTTACGAAATAGAACCCGGACATGCTTTTTCTCTTGTTTTTTCCCAACCTTTACCGGATTACTGATTGCTGAAATATCCGTTTTAACAGAACAAACCGGAACATCGGTTTCCAACGAACCTGCTCCAGATATATTTGAAAGACTTTGGGCAGTGGTGGATTGAATATCACATAGTTCCCTATCAACATCTATATTTGTTTCTATTTTACTGTCATTCTTCTCATAAGCAATATCATCATTTTCACTGAGGTAAAAACTACATTTTGTAGTCGGGATATCCTCCAACTTCGAAGTTCCCGGTTTCCTTGGAGGAGCTTTATTTGAAAGACTAGAAAGGTAAGCCTCTAGGTCACTCGGACTCAGGGGCTTTATGAGATCGCGTATATCACTGGCAGTGAATTCGTCCAATTGTTTCAAATTGACAAACTCTTCAACGTTCTCCTGTATGCATTCAGGAGCTTCCAGATCTAAACATCGCTTTTTATAGACGGACGGCTCGGGCTTTCTACTTCCTGTGACTAACACTTTGGGGCTCGGTAGCCTCTTAGCCGCAGCCAGGGAAGAATTTGTAGACACCGCCAGAGTTGTAGGTTTTTGGTATGGGTGATTTTTTATTGGCAAGATTTGACCCGTTAATTTTACATTGGTGTGATCGGATGTGACCGAGTTAACAAGTGACAACGTTGATTGTGGGGTTTCAGATCGATTTTTCAGCGTAGGAATCAGTTTTGCTGTGCTGTATGAAACAGAATCTTTTTTTTGGTGAATGTCATCGCCGTGTAAACTTTGACAAAAGTCTGAAAATATGTGAGGATCCTGTATTGTCGGGGACAACTGGTCAACTTTACGTTTAGGAGTGTTACTTATAGGACATGGCTTTGCCTTTAATTTTGATTGGGTGTCATTTTTTCCAGCCTTCATTTTTCGACCAATGGGAGGCTTCTCAGCTGTCTGCTGTTGTCCTTCTTTCCCATACTCCATCTTGTCTTTCAAATGTGTTTTCTTGCGCGTGATACTATTTTTCGTACAATCATCGTCACATTTTGACGTCGACGGTTTCGGTTCGTAAACATTCTCAACGAATGAACTAGTCTGCAGACACCTCTCGGCACTATTCAGTTTTCTAGATCTAAGATGCTGCTCGACTCCTGGTGACCACGACCGGCAGACTAACAACAAGGGGTTCTCCTTCCGTGGAAGATGCGTCACAGTTGTTCTAATAACCACGTCTCCCAGGTCTGCAGCCGGGAAATTATGAACCTCGGGCAACTTGGAAAAGGTATATCCCATGGATTCCCCAGGTGCATAAATTCTGTAACAAAGAATAAAATAACTTAGATTAAAGAAACTTTAAGTGGGAAAATTTACACTACAAAACCGTTTATCATAAGTCTGTCCATGTTTTAGGTCATATTATAAGGTATATTATGTGTCGATTAAAAGTAAAGGTTTATTAACGGGTTCTAAAAATACCCGTGATTGAATATGCGTAAAATGAATCTTTGAGTTGGCAACTCCTTATTAGACGCTCCAGCTTTGGGGTTTGGCCTGGCTGGCTAAAACCGTTTATATTGTGTCTAAAGAGTTTGAATTCTCAAAATACGTAAGTTATATATCGTCGTCAGTAGATTTAGAAATGGTGTACATGTTGTAAAATTTGCTACTTTAACACTTTCGATGCCAATCACCACTATAGTCGAATTTACCGTTCGATGCCAATAGCGACTTAAGTCGAATTTACAGAGTGATTCTTTCCATTAATTGCGTATTTTAATAAGTGGGAGCACTCCTCCGGGCTTGTCTGCATAATATTGTAGAGAGTGTAAGCTAAACTTTGATGTATGTATATGCGGTGTACCTCGTTTTTTTCTCCATATTTTCTACTCGGTGAAATGCTATTGGGCTACTGGTTATTTGAGGGATATGGCAGCGGAAGTGTTAACAAGGATCCATTATTCAATAATACATTTGTTTATAAAATATTTTGGTCCGATCCTATTAATACAATGCTGCCCTGCTACCAGTAGTACGCAAAAATGGGGGTACTCAGTGGGGCATGATACATTCAGTTTTGTTCATACAAGTTTTCTCGACATGGTATTGGAAGGAGAACATTGGAATGGTTTGCAATGTAAAATTATATTTAATGGATTACTTTATACCCCGAGTTGAACGAATTATGACAATTGTGTAGATTGTGTCATTTGATGTTAGAATAAATCTATTAACACTTAACCCACTACACATATTTATCATGCAGATATGCACTTTTCTGCCTAATAAAGGGGTGACCTATTAAATTTTGCTTTAATTAGGCACTGACCAATAAATAAAATCAATGCGGAATCCCTGGGCGTTTATTGTACGTAACGTTATCTGACATCATGCACGTAACGTTGCCTGACGTCATAAAACAAATATATTCTCTATATAATGGACTGTTCTTTCTTTGAATTAAGACCATTCCATTGATGACAAAGGGGTGTTTTGGGGGAAAATGACTGATCAACAGCCAGACATTGTAAATCCTGATCAGCCTGCGAGCGGGTTAAGGGTTAAACCTGCTTTTTAAATTTAACAAAATGTTAATAAACTGACACAAATATACCCGTATGACATTGTGATTTCTAGGTCAAGACCTGTATACAGGTTCGGCAAAAAATGCCTGTATGAAGATGCCACCTGTGTTAAAAGACCACTTTTGCTATTCCCTTTAACAAAACAAAACACAGATATAGAAGGATGTTTCCTAGTTAATACTGCTCTGTGTGTTTTATCCATATGCAGCAGAGCAGAATGATCTGTTTTACTAAAAGAGCACCTCCTAGCGGGGCATATACGCCCGTCGTTGACAAGGTTAAGCTCTAGGTTAAACCCTTTAAACGGGAAATAATTAAAACAATATGAATCAGAGTGAATCATTATGGGTCTTTATAAGATGTATTGAACTGAATTGGGTTTTAAGGCAAATAAACACAGGAAAGGTTATATGGCGCCTAACAGGAATGAACATGCCAGGCTCATCCTCCATGTACATCGAGATAAAATATGGAGATTGGGCCTAGAACCTTCTTACCTGCAGAACTGCAGAGTTGCTGCAAATTCTATTGTAGATGATGTGAGCGAGATGGCACCTGAAACAATGCAGGGGTCATGATGAAGACCTTTAATGAGCATGAAAAAAAAAAGATAAAATGAACATAAATTTGTGGGGGTTCTACCCCTCTGCCTACCCCTGCAGTGGCCCTATTATTTGAACTTGAACCAAATGGGGCCCCCGAACCACACAGGGCCCTTTATAAGATGTATTCATTTTATCATGTTTGAAGGTGTGTGCAAAGTTTCATTGTTGTACACCTAACACTTTGAAAGTTATTAGTCATAATCACTTGTAAAAGGCAAGGTAAATAAGTTCCAGGTTAAACCTTTTTTCAAACGGGAATAATTCAAAAATGATGAAACAGAGTCAAGGGCCTTTATTACATGTATTCAATATACCATGCTGAAGATTTTTACAAAGTTTCATTGTTGTAGAACTTATACTTTGAAAGTTATTAGCCATAATCACTTTACAGGTAAAAATTAACGACAGACGGCCGCTTTGACATAATACGCCCCTATGGCCATATAAAAATGTAAGTAAATAATTACATAGCAATTTAACAGAATTATGTTATGTTTTCCCACAGAATTATGTGAAATGAGATAGTGTTGGTCTTTATGGCAAATGGGTCCAACTTAAAACGGCAAGAGTTACAGCCCTTCCTTAACCCTTAACCCGTTAGGCGTGACTATAGTAGCCTTTGCATCCTGCAAGTAACTTACATGCTGATCAGGGTTTACAATGTCTGCTGATCAGTCATTTCCCCGAAAACACCCCTTTGTCACATAAATGGAATGGTCTTAATTCAAATAAAGAACAACCCATTATATATATGTAACGGGTTAAGGGTTAAACGGAGGTTTTATACACCTACATGTACACTACTCTAGTGGCAGAGCGCCCCCTGTTGACTCAAACCACAAACTGGTTTTATACACCTACATGTACACTACTCTAGTGGCAGAGCGCCCCCTGTTGACACAAACCACAAACTGGTTTTATACACTTACATGTACACTACTCTAGTGGCAGAGCGCCCCCTGTTGACACAAACCACAAACTGGTTTTATACACCTACATGTAAACTACTCTAGTGGCAGAGCGCCCCCTGTTGACACAAACCACAAACTGGTTTTATACACCTACCTGTACACTACTCTAGTGGCAGAGCGCCCCCTGTTGACTCAAACCACAAACTGGTTTTATACACCTACCTGTACACCACTCTCAGTGGCAGAGCGCCACCTGCTGATATAAGCCAGGAACTAAGCTGGGAGAAGTGCAGATAACTCCGGGCAGCTTGCAGGTGAACATGACCATTCACAAACCCTTCTATTCTCTCCGGAGATCTGCATCAGGTAAAATCCAAATATTAGAAATAATATTTAAGCAACCCCCTGTAAATCCTAAGTTATCTATCGAGCATTGAAGTGCATGTCTAACGTTTATAGTCCTGCCAACCCACAAAGAAACAGTAGATTCCGGACAAGTGTTTATGCCACTAAGTAACAGTAGATTCCGGACAAGTGTTTATGCAACTAAGTAACAGTAGATTCCGGACAAGTGTTTATGCTACTAAGTAACAGTAGATTTCGGACAAGTGTTTATGCCACTAAGTAACAGTAGATTCCGGACAAGTGTTTATGCCACTAAGTAACAGTAGATTCCGGACAAGTGTTTATGCCACTAAGTAACAGTAGATTCCGGACAAGTGTTTATGCAACTAAGTAACAGTAGATTCCGGACAAGTGTTTATGCCACTAAGTAACAGTAGATTCCGGACAAGTGTTTATGCCACTAAGTAACAGTAGATTCCGGACAAGTGTTTATGCCACTAAGTAACAGTAGATTTCGGACAAGTGTTAATGCCACTAAGTAACAGTAGATTCCGGACAAGTGTTTATGGTGCATTGGATTAAGGAGTTGATTTTAGTACCTTTACTTGTCTATTCATTGTCAGTTTTACTGTAAAGCTGCTAGAACAAGAAATGTCACAGAAATTGTACAAAAGAATAATGAAGGTAGCTTAAAAACTCCCTAGATTTTTTCCTGTTTATTCAATTAAATGCAAGTGAAAAAAGATACTTGACTATTAAATCGAGGTGTAATTTTAATGCTCAATACATAGTTCAAGAAAGAGTATTAAAACTCTAAAGTGTAAACATTTATATTCCAAAATTACTTACAATGTCATGTTCATGTGAGAATTAAATAAAAAAAAGTTGAACAATAAATACAAAAACCTCATTAAAATTCCCTTTTCTTTTCATCTTGTTTCGCTAAATATTTTGGTAGTTTTGATCTAGAATCCATCGTCAAAACAACAGCAGGGGTTGACCGAAAATTCAATAAACGTTATTATATAATTTTTGTTTAGATACCTCTTTTTGACTAGTTGAACGTCCCATCTTTCCAACAATTCAAAGTTATCCAGACAGCTAAATATTGCGCCCTCTACAATTGTCTCCTCGCGATACCCGTGTTCGCAGTCGGGAAACAGCAGCACGTCAATGCGCATCGGGATCTTGTTCTGCCACAGTATGTCCTGCTGGCTTAAGATGTCGCATGCTTTCCGACACTGCAAATAACATACGAAATATTATTTGGGATTCCATGATAAGAATTGAATTGGGTTTTACAGCGCACCAACCCATGAAACATTATATGCCGCCTAACAGGAACGAACATACCAGGCCCATCCTCCATTTACATCAAGCTGCAATGTTGCTGCAAACTTTATAGTAGACACTCCATTTATGATGGAGCCGTGTTTCCATGTTTGCATACGCGGTGTCATGATAAAGACCTTGAATGAGCATGATAAAAAATGACAAAATGAACATAAGTGGGTGGTCCTACCCCTCTGCCTCTAGTGGGATTTGCAATGGGTGTATTCTACCCCGGCAACCACACAGGGTTTCTGACAATGGGGAAAAAAAAAAATATTATTTGGTTTAAACATATTTTATTTTTTTAATGCTTTACAACATTTCATATATACATGGTACAATCATATTAAAGGATTAGAACGAAACCAAACTGCTTATAGAATTCTTCCCCAAATCTCCAAATAAATTATTTGGGATTCCAGGATAAGAATATATGGTTATCCACATTGGTATCTATTCAGTCATAGTAGTCTAATTTACGTCACCAGTAATCTAACACTTTATAACTATCAGACCGCTCGAGTTGTAATTGCAGATATAGATTATGAGACTGATATAAAATATTTATTATTTAAATGTTATGTTTTGAAATGTCGGCTTGCGTAACATGACCTCTGCTTGCAATAGATGTGTTAGTTTGGTATAACTATGAAATATGTTAATTTTCCGGGAATTTTGTGTAAGTATTTATCTTTAATAACATATCGGTACTAGTCAATGTAACTAGGCCATGGGGCCATCCTTAAAAATATATTTGTTTGCTGTTTCCCGACCCTGGATTTTATAAGTGGGTAGGTAGGTGACTTTTTTTTTTTTTTTTGCCAAGACAGTAAAAACCTTTAGAAATGAAAGAAAAATATACTGAAAATAGTAAAAAAAAAAGATATCCTAAAGAACTGCTATAAAAAGTTTTGGGTAGGGCCCTTTTTCGTAGTAGGTAGGGAAACAGCAAACCAACAATTTTTTATGGTCGGCCCGGCCAACATGTCGAGCCTTATCATAAAGGTCCAGATTTTTCATTTGACCAACACCAACATCAATCCCAAGAGACATTATATTAATGTCATTAACAGTTGGAGATGCATGTCGCAGAGGAGACCGGATGCGACCTATATTTTGTCGGAGGTACGTCACAGTGAATCGAAATTTTGCACATGATGTTAGATGCATATAAGATCATATAAAATTATTTCCCAGTTTATCATCCCCACCCGCCCCGAATTTTTATGCCGCCCCGACAATTTTTATTTTGTCCGAGAAAAAAAAAAAAAAAAAAAAAAAAGGAAAAAAAAATTTGACACGGAAAATGCGTTAATATTTAGCCCGAACCGGAACCTCTGCATATACTTTTTGTAAACAAATCAGACATCCAGCAACAAGAAGTAAGTTACATTGAGAATTTCAACTTTTAAAACTCACATACATGGTAGTTTATATCATTATAAATACAAATGTATGCTATAGCAGTGACAATTGGTAATAAAGAGAGTGTTCAAATCATAATACTTCTGGTTATTAATATTTTTATGATCTTTGATGTCATCTCAGAAAAATAAAAAATAAAATTGCACCCCCCGCCCCAATTTTTTCCAAAATTTGGATGATAAACTGGGAATTAATTTGACATGGCCTAAGGAACATTCTGGAGAAGTTTGGTGAAAATCCTGTGGGAAAGAAGCAAGATACACATCTCGTTGTGGAGACCGATATGACCTATATTTCATTGAATGTAGGTCAACGCGACCCAAAATTCATGACGTCAGATGCATATAAGGAATATTCAGGTGAAGTTTGGGGAAAATCCTATGAGAAAGAAACATGATACGCATGTTGTAGCGAGACCACAAGTGACCTATATTTCATCGATAGTAGGTCAGAGTGACCTGAAATTTTGCACATGATGGTACATTCTAGTGAAGTTTTTTGAAAATCCTTCGAGAAAGAAGCAAGGTACGCATGTTGTAGCGGAGACCGACGTGACAAATATTTTGTCGAAAGTAGGTCACAGTGACCCGAAATTCTGTAATGAATTAGGCAATCAACAATAGGTGATGTAGAGGGACATAAGGTCATCAGTTGAACATCAACATTATGTCTGTATATGAAATTTGGAAACAACATATTTAAAACTGTTCGAAAAATGAAATAAAAATATGTTACGCGACAGGTCGGGCCTCGACAAAAATGTGTAACGCGACGATACATTACGGACAGCGTGATTCCTATATAGCCCCTACATTGTGAAGGCAGGGTTATAATATATTAAAATAAACTTTATTCTTCATGATTGTGTGACTGGCAAAAACAACCGACTCTGACTTGCAATGCAGACTTTTTATCTATTTATTGTTTTCTTTCTGTTTTAAATATGCTGTCACATTTTTCGGGGGCAAAATACTACATTCACAAAGTCTATCGATATTGAGGCTAGAATTCTTCATTTCAACATATAAAGTATACTAGAAGGGTGTTCCATGGAACACTTGTGTCGCCTGCTGTGTGCTTATTTCAGCAAGTACAATCTAACAAAAAAGTTTGTAGACAGGGGTGCAATCCTTCATGAATTATGCAGCAGATTTATTTTTTCAATAGTTAAAGTTTATGAAAAGGGGCACAACTCTGCATTGTATAATTGGTAAGGAGGAACTGTATAAAATTTCATGACCATAGGTTAATATTTTGCCAAGTTATGAGCTAAGTTAGGCTGCAGGTTACAGTTTTATGGAAAGGGGGCATAACTCTGCCAAAAATGAAAGTCAGAGTTATTGGACATGTGTAACAACATTCCTTGAGGTAAGATGAAGATGTGTGTGAAGTCTCATGAATATAGGTCAAATACTTTTCAAGTTATGGTCAGTTATGAGCTTGGTTATGAGTTTTATAAAAAGGGGCATTACTCTGCCAAAATGAAAGCCAGAGTTTCTGGACATGCTTAATGACATTCCTTGTGGTAAGATGAAAATCCTGATGGTGTGAAGTTTTATGAACAGAGGCCAAATACTTCTGAAGGTATGGCCAAGGTTAGGTTGCAGGTTAAAGTGTGACGGACGATGACTGACGGACGACAAAGTGATTCCTAGGTGTTTGCCATGCTATGCAGGCGACACAATAATGGTATAAATGTTCCCATACTTAATATTAATAGCAATGCTTAATAATAATTTGTTTTAAAACCTATGATTTCGTAAGTGGTGAGATATTTATTGGATGTTTATACTCCCCCAAAAAAATGTCGGGGGAGCTTGCAGTTGCCGCTTTGTATAGATTCTTTGTCCAGAGCATAACTTGAAAACTACTAATGGAACTGGTGCCTTGTTTATTATTAAATAAAATCTCAATCACCTGTTCTTTGTGTCTATCACACTCGTGGTCATTAGTCCCTTGAAGAGGGCGACAGTGTGGTCCTTCAACTCTGCCCTTGCTGGATTCGGGTGTACGGGCCTCCGTGACCAACATACCTATATCTGCAAACAACTCGCGGGGATCGTACAGTTTGTCTTCCATATCTTCTAGGCCTGAAAATATTCACAAAGTAATATTTGAAATATCTTTTTTAATAAATGCCAGGGGCCGCGTCGGCCATACTCAGCTCTTTAGCATGCTGCGAGGATAGACTCCGATACATGGGACCTCCAGGTTTCCAACTCACCTGAAGGATAAGAGAACGGGCAAGTGTCTTGCCCAAGAACACACCAACGAAACTCAGTGGCACCGCTGAGGCTTGAGCCCATGTCCTCGAGATTTCAAGTCCCCCATGATATCCACTGGGCCATGCTTTTATGATGAAACTCCAACCTTATAGTAACCCTTAACCCACTACATATATATAATGGACTGTTCTTTCTTTGAAGTAGGACCATTCCATTTATGTGACAAAGGGGTGTTTTGGGGGAAATGACTGATCAGCAGTTGGACACTGTACTCGCAGGCTGATCTGGGTTTACAATGGATAGAAAGGCTATTATTGTCATGCTTAGTGTGTTAAGGGTTAAAATGGAATCTTATGGACTCTCATAATCACACCCCTCCACACACAACCTACTTACAACATGGTCATGATTCCTTGGTCATACACACACATCCATTCATTCATCATGTAACCTATGGGCTCTGATAATCGAACACCCCTCCCTCCACACACAACCTACTTACAACATGGTCATTATTCCTTGGTCATACACACACATCCATTCATTCATCATGTAACCTATGGGCTCTGATAATCGCACCCCCTTCCCTCCACACATAACCTACTTACAACATGGTCATTATTCCTTGGTCATACACACACATCCATTCATTCATTTTTAGGAGTTTGAACTTGGGGAATAACAAAATCTATGCCGTCAATAGAACAGCATCATATTCCACCAAAAATTCAACATTATACCAACAAATTATTGCAAATCTCATTTGAACCAATTGTCACGGTGGTGCAATAACTCATTTAATACATAAAAGTTATTGCACCAAGATTTATAACCCATTAAAGACTCATTAAATACTTCAACCTATGCATAATATTGTTCCGATTAGTTGTCTATTTATAATACAGGTTCACAAGTGTTTAAAGTTAAATTTAACATGTTTAAAGGGTTATAAAATATATTTACCTTAAAGGGACACATGGCAATCTCAATTTATATATCCAGTATGATTTTTACTTTTAAATAAATCAAATTTTAAGTATTCACTTTTTTGTCTGATTCTACTACAAGTTTTAATTTATTATTGGTGCAATAATATCAAAATTTAATAATATGTTAATACAATTTGCTTATTACTATTCTTATAATTAATATTAATGATTGAACAAATGTAAGTTATACAGAAAAACAAGTGGGACGCCGTGAGTTTTAAGAAAATCAAGATTGCTGTGTGTCCCTTTAAAGGAACATACGGCAATCATGACATGTTTATCAAGCATTGAAAGCAGCCTCTCAATTTATTAATCAAATATCACTTGCTTGCATATATTTAAATACAATTTGATGTTTCAACTTTTCTTTTTCTGTTTTAAAATAACCAAAATCCGCTTAAACATTTCCTAAATTTGAATCGACATTAAGTTTATTAAGAACAGATCAAGTTCAGAGTGGATGAACCACTTAAATTAAAAAGTAATCAATAAAATGCCCTGATTTCTTTTTTGGGGTGGGAGTGGTTTGTCTACCAACTTTTAAAAGAATGGACCCCATTTCATGTCCCAACCTGGATCACCCCATGAAGTATGTGAAGTAAGTTGTGCCTGGAGAGATAGGTTATTAACAAATAATATCCAATGGAAGGTCTATATACAGTGTATGTTTAAGCCATCAAACAGGCTTTGCATGAACATTGATTACATCAAATTCGTTAGATCAACCATTTAAAGTGACATTCTGCAAACTTTGTTTTTGTTAAAACTCAGTCTGTTGGTTGTTCGGCATAGTTTGCATATTACAGATCATTAGTAACCCTCAGCCCCCTATGAATGAATGGCTGATGAGCCACACAGTGTAAACCCTGATCATCCTGCGAGTTACTAGGAGGCTGATCTGGGTTTACACTGGCTGCAAAGGCTGTTGTAGTTACTCTTAGCAGGCTATGTTGTAGTCGCCCTTAGCAGGCTATGTTGTAGTGGCCGTTAGCAGGCTATGTTGTAGTGGCCGTTAGCAGGCTATGTTGTAGTCGCCCTAAGCAGGCTATGTTGTAGTCGCCCTAAGCAGGCTACGTTGTAGTCGCACTTAGCAGGCTATGTTGTATTGGCCCTTAGCAGGCTATGTTGGAGTCGCCCTTAGCAGGCTATGTTGTAGTTGCCCTTAGCAGGCTATGTTGTAGTCGCCCTTAGCAGGCTATGTTGTAGTCGCCCTAAGCAGGCTATGTTGCAGTCGCCCTTAGCAGGCTATGTTGCAGTCGCCATTAGCAGGCTATGTTGCAGTGGCCCTTAGCAGGCTAGGTTTCAGTGGCCCTTAGCAGGCTATGTTGTAGTGGCCCTTAGCAGGCTATGTTGGAGTCGCCCTTAGCAGGCTATGTTGTAGTGGCCCTTAGCAGGCTATGTTGTAGTGGCCCTTAGCAGGCTATGTTGTAGTCGCCCTAAGCAGGCTATGTTGTAGTGGCCCTTAGCAGGCTATGTTGTAGTGGCCCTGAGCAGGCTATGCTGTAGTGGCCCTGAGCAGGCTATGTTGTAGTCGACCTAAGCAGGCTATATTGTAGTGGCCCTTAGCAGGCTATGTTGTAGTGGCCCTTAGCAGGCTATGTTTCAGTGGCCCTTAGCAGGCTATGTTGTAGTCGCCCTTAGCAGGCTATGTTGTAGTGGCCCTTAGCAGGCTATGTTGTAGTCGCCCTAAGCAGGCTATGTTGTAGTGGCCCTTAGCAGGCTATGTTGTAGTGGCCCTTAGCAGGCTATGTTTCAGTGGCCCTTAGCAGGCTATGTTGTAGTGGCCCTTAGCAGGCTATGTTGGAGTGGCCCTTAGCAGGCTAAGTTGTAGTCGCCCTTAGCAGGCTATGTTGTAGTGGCCCTTAGCAGGCTATGTTGTATTCGCCCTAAGCAGGCTATGTTGTAGTGGCCCTTAGCAGGCTATGTTGTAGTGGCCCTTAGCAGGCTATGTTGTAGTGGCCCTTAGCAGGCTATGTTGTAGTGGCCCTTAGCAGGCTATGTTGGAGTCGCCCTTAGCAGGCTATGTTGTAGTGGCCCTTAGCAGGCTATGTTGTAGTCGCCCTAAGCAGGCTATGTTGTAGTCGCCCTTAGCAGGCTATGTTGTAGTCGCCCTAAGCAGGCTATGTTGTAGTGGCCCTTAGCAGGCTATGTTGTAGTCGCCCTTAGCAGGCTTTGTTGTAGTGGCCCTTAGAAGGCTATGTTGTAGTGGCCCTTAGCAGGCTATGTTGTAGTGGCCCTTAGCAGGCTATGTTGGAGTCGCCCTTAGCAGGCTATGTTGTAGTGGCCCTTAGCAGGCTATGTTTTATTCGCCCTTAGCAGGCTATGTTGTAGTCTCCCTAAGCAGGCTATGTTGTAGTGGCCCTTAGCAGGCTATGTTGTAGTGGCCCTTAGCAGGCTATGTTGTAGTCGCCCTTAGCAGGCTATGTTGTAGTCGCCCTAAGCAGGCTATGTTGTAGTCGCCCTAAGCAGGCTATGTTGTAGTGTCCCTTAGCAGGCTATGTTGAAGTCGCCCTTAGCAGGCTATGTTGTAGTCGCCCTTAGCAGGCTATGTTGTAGTCGCCCTTAGCAGGCTATGTTGTATTGGCCCTTACCAGGCTATGTTGTAGTCGCCCTTAGCAGGCTATGTTGTAGTGGCCCTTAGCAGGCTATGTTGGAGTCGCCCTTAGCAGGCTATGTTGTAGTCGCCCTAAGCAGGCTATGTTGTAGTGGCCCTTAGCAGGCTATGTTGGAGTCGCCCTTAGCAGGCTATGTTGGAGTCGCCCTTAGCAGGCTATGTTGTAGTCGCCCTTAGCAGTAGTCGCCCTTAGCAGGCTATGTTGTAGTCGCCCTTAGCAGGCTATGTTGTAGTCACCCTTAGCAGGCTATGTTGTAGTGGCCCTTAGCAGGCTATGTTGTAGTCGCCCTTAACCCTGCTATGTTGTAATGGCCCTTAGCAGGCTATGTTGTAGTCACCCTTAGCAGGCTATGTTGTAGTCGCCCTTAGCAGTAGTCGCCCTTAGCAGGCTATGTTGTAGTCGCCCTTAGCAGGCTATGTTGTAGTCACCCTTAGCAGGCTATGTTGTAGTGGCCCTTAGCAGGCTATGTTGTAGTGGCCCTTAACCCTGCTATGTTGTAGTGGCCCTTAGCAGGCTATGTTGTAGTGGCCCTTAGCAGGCTATGTTGTAGTCGCCCTAAGCAGGCTATGTTGTAGTCGCCCTAAGCAGGCTATGTTGTAGTGGCCCTTAGCAGGCTATGTTGTAGTCGCCCTTAGCAGGCTATGTTGTAGTCGCCCTTAGCAGGCTATGTTGTAGTCGCCCTTAGCAGGCTATGTTGTATTGGCCCTTACCAGGCTATGTTGTAGTCGCCCTTAGCAGGCTATGTTGTAGTGGCCCTTAGCAGGCTATGTTTGAGTCGCCCTTAGCAGGCTATGTTGTAGTCGCCCTTAGCAGGCTATGTTGTAATGGCCCTTAGCAGGCTATGTTGGAGTCGCCCTTAGCAGGCTATGTTGGAGTCGCCCTTAGCAGGCTATGTTGTAGTCGCCCTTAGCAGGCTATGTTGTAGTCGCCCTTAGCAGGCTATGTTGTAGTCGCCCTAAGCAGGCTATGTTGTAGTCGCCCTAAGCAGGCTATGTTGTAGTGGCCCTTAGCAGGCTATGTTGTAGTCGCCCTTAGCAGGCTATGTTGTAGTCGCCCTTAGCAGGCTATGTTGTAGTCGCCCTTAGCAGGCTATGTTGTATTGGCCCTTACCAGGCTATGTTGTAGTCGCCCTTAGCAGGCTATGTTGTAGTGGCCCTTAGCAGGCTATGTTGGAGTCGCCCTTAGCAGGCTATGTTATAGTCGCCCTTAGCAGGCTATGTTGTAGTGGCCCTTAGCAGGCTATGTTGGAGTCGCCCTTAGCAGGCTATGTTGGAGTCGCCCTTAGCAGGCTATGTTGTAGTCGCCCTTAGCAGTAGTCGCCCTTAGCAGGCTATGTTGTAGTCGCCCTTAGCAGGCTATGTTGTAGTCACCCTTAGCAGGCTATGTTGTAGTGGCCCTTAGCAGGCTATGTTGTAGTGGCCCTTAACCCTGCTATGTTGTAGTGGCCCTTAGCAGGCTATGTTGTAGTCACCCTTAGCAGGCTATGTTGTAGTCGCCCTTAGCAGGCTATGTTGTAGTCGCCCTTAGCAGGCTATGTTGTAGTCGCCCTTAGCAGGCTATGTTGTAGTCACCCTTAGCAGGCTATGTTGTAGTGGCCCTTAGCAGGCTATGTTGTAGTCGCCCTTAGCAGGCTATGTTGTAGTGGCCCTTAGCAGGCTATGTTGTAGTCGCCCTTAGCAGGCTATGTTGTAGTCGCCCTTAGCAGGCTAAGGGTTAATAATTACTTGAACAGTTCAAAGCAAATTGGTTTTGCATAGAATACTAACTGTTGACTATATACCGCCAATTATATATTTTAACCTTTGTTAGAATACAGAAAAAATAATGTATAAAATTGTATAACCTTTTGTTTAACCCTTTACCCCCTACATATATATAATGGACTGTTCTTTCTTTGAATTAAGACCATTCCATTAATGTGACAAAGTGGTGTTTTGGGGAAATGACTGATCTGAGTTACTCGCAGGCTGATCTGGGTTTACAATGAACGCAAAGGCTATTATAGTCATGCTTAGCGAGTTAAGGGTTAATTACATGTTTATGCAAGCAGTTTAGTCAAAATAATACTGCATTAACAAATTCAGGCACTAATTGTAATACTTTCATATAAGAAGATATACAATACAATGTCCCCTACCGGTCATTGTGCGATATATTTACTTTTGGAAGATAATCAATTTTTCTCCTTGGATAAAGCAGGGAGTAAGTATACAGGGAGGAGATACGGGTACATAAATGCTCTAGTTTATCGATTTATGTTGTCGCGCTAGAACGCCACCACTTACTACTTTATTGATACAGGTAAATCGATCGTAAGCGCGTTACATGTGGAAAGTTTAAATTTCAGCCAACATCTCAAAATAGGCAGTTTGTACAGCCTCATTATTATGACTTTCTGTTATAATCAACATCTCAAAATTACCTTCTTGACAAAAATTAATGTCTACTATTCACTTTTTGTTATTATTAATGCCTAATATAACCTATACTTCGTATCTCGTTTGCAATAGCTATACACCATTTTTAATTTGAAAAATGTAAAATTTCAGCCAATATCTCAAAAGAGGAATTTAGATTTACGTCCCCTCTTTTTAGGCTTTGTCTTATAATCACCACTCTGAAAATACCTTCTTGACAAAGATAAATATGTCTTCTATTGACTTTGTGTTATTATTAATGCCTAATATAACCCATAGTCTCGTATCTCGTTTGCAATAGCTATACACCGTCACTATTTTTTATCTGTCCCCTACCGGTCTTTGTTACATGGAACCGTCTGGTAAAATGTGCATTTATACATGCACATAAATACAAACTCTGTTATCAGGACACAATGTGCATAAATAATACTTATGTTTACATTTCGCATCTTTTTTGAGTTTGTAAGTGTAATAATTTATAAGAATTTGCTGTTTTTCACACACGCACGCAACAACCGAAAGTAGTCATTTTCACGCAGTAGTGAAACACAGGCGCGACAACATAAAATGGCAAAACGGATAAAGAGACACATGAACATGTAAATGCATAATGATGTAACCTAACAGTAATGCGTAACTGCATTAGACAGCATGCTAAATTTAGAAGCGTAAAAATTAACTGTCTGAAACATATGAGACTAAACATAACTTTTCATATAAGCTACCTACCCATAAAGCTTCATTCCAATATCTCATTCTTAACTAAGTTATTGAGCGGAAACCATTTTTGAAACCATTGTGGATTAATTTACCTGTTCAGTGTTTTCTACGTCATCAAATAATATCTTATTCTTGATGTTTCACAGATATTGCGATGTGTGAATTTTAGATATCTATTATTGTGTACTGATTTGGATTTAAATAAGCATAAACAAGTTCATGAAACAAAACATGGCCGGAGAACTTAAAGTTAAAATGATACCGGACCCTTACCGGATTATAATAAATCTAGATGCATAATTATGTTAGTGCTTGAGAATTTTGATTTACAGCGAAGCGGTAGCGAAGCCGTAAAATGAAATTTCAGACCGTAAAACCAACCACACTGTCCCAGATTGAAAATCTTAGCATGGTTATTCCAACTCTAATGCTTTTCCATGTAACTAAATGTCAGAAATATAAAGTAAAATTATACATACACACTAGTTTTTTCTGTGAAAACTCAAATTCATCGGTAACAGTATTTGTTGTCATCCAATGACGTCGCTTGTTACAACGGTAAATCGCGGGTTTTACGGTTGCAAATATGTGGCGTAAGCCAATGAAATAATGCATTACATTATAGTTGCATTTGAACTCACAATTCCCTGTCCTTTTAAAGATTGCCGTGTATAGATCCTTATTTAAAAACCCAAAACTAGACAGTCAGACAACTTAAAATGAAGTGTGTGAAAGTCGCTTTAAGCCAGAAGCCATTGGTTTACATAATCCAGCAAATCATGAACTATTATGCAATTTATATCTGACAGGTTGCATCACATAAAAGGTCAAGCAGGTACATACTAATTTTAGCATTAAATCCTAGTACGCTGGATGTCGATATATTTCCTTAATAATGAAATGAGTTTTAATGATCATTAGTAATGATAAATGAATGAATGAATGAATGAATGGTGTTATATGGCACGTCGACACATAAATAGGTCATATTGTGCGCAAAATCCGATGAATCATGAAAGAATAGTAATGATAAAGAACAAGACATCCTCACTACGGATGCTCTACAAACTAAAATGGCTCTTATGTCAAGGGGTTTCATCATTAAATTCCCTTCAATACTGTTTTTTTACAAGTACAAAAAACAACAACACCTATAACCCAAATTTAAACCCAGGACCCATGCTAACAATTTAAAAAAAAAAAGGACAAAAAAGAAATATGAACTCATAGTTTTAATAAAATAAAAAAAAGGAAAAAAAAAAGATAAACCAAATAAATAAAATAAATAATAATAATAAAATAAACAAAAGAAATTCAAAATTGACCAAGCAGTTTCTGAGAAGATTTTTCATGCTGTAAGATATTCCCTATATAACTCTATGAAACACTGTGACCCCTGGGGTGCGGACAGATATGACCCCAAGGTCACCATCTGAACAAACTTGGTAGAGGACCATAAGCTTAAAGTCAATAGAAAATATTGAACCTCTGGCTCTTGTCGTTTCATAGAATTTTTTTTTTAATGTTTTTCCCTATATATGTCTATGTTAAACATGTGACCCCTGTGGCGGGTCAAACATTTAAAAATTCAATGAAAATGGACGTCACATGACTCGCACCTCTGCTCTTAAATATCTACTGTGCATGCCAACACCTATTTCTTTTCTCACCTATTTCTCATCTATTTCTCACTTATTTCTCACTTATTTCTCACCTATTTCTCACTTATTTCTCACTGAGGTATGACAGGGAGGTGGAGGGGTGGGGGATGGGCTGTTGAGGTGTAAGAATGGAAGCATGTATCAAGCATTATAATTAGAACCTCAATTTATAATATGGTATCATTTTCTACATAGATAAAGGACAAATTGTCTAAGATGATTTAGAGCCGGGTCTGAGCGAGGGGAGGGGAAATCCGGGACCTAACCCTACTCAAACTACAAAATAGATTACTGGTTCTTACATGGGACCCGGTTTGCATCACTTATTTCCATAATTAAGAAAGCATAATAACGAAAGAACCTGGCTCACCCGTCCATAAAGTATAAGAAGCAACCTTTAAAAAAAAGATGCATCCATAAATGGTGTTTTGATTAAGCCTTAAAGGGACACATGGCAATCTTCATTTTTTAAAAACTCACAGCGTCCCATTAGTTTTTCTCTTAACTTGCATTTGTTCAATCATTAATATTAATTGTAAGAATAGTTCAAAGCAAATTATTTTTACATATTACTTACTTTTTATAATATTGCACCAATAATATATTTTAAAATTTGGTAAAATAGTGAAGAAAACTGAAATCTCATTTTTTTATTTAATTATAAGTCAAAATGATGCAGGATAAGTAAATCGAGAAAAAAAATTTAATGTTTGAATAAAACTCAACATTGCCGTGTGTCCCTTTAATGTTAAGTGGCTAAAAACAAACACCACACATTGAAAATTAACCTATCATACTATCTACTAAGCATTATTATACCGGCAATATCTAAATAAGATAAAGATAATCCTATTAAAATCCTACTAAATCATTAACAGTTTAACCTTTCTGGTAATACTGATCTTTGTGACAAAGGCCTTTATCTCGGACAATGACCCTCAAGACTGTATTATATAAACACACAGTGACCAAATGATTTGTAAATAAACAAGACATTAATTTTTTCATATTAAAACGCAGTTAAAACATTATGTTTTGATGGATGTTTGCAAGATGGATTGAATGAATAACGGTTCATCAATGCATTATAGGTTATTAAGAGATGCCCAGAGAGAGGGGGAGGATAATATATAAGAAATCCAGGAACCTGCCCTAATCTTATTAACGAATAGATTCCAATGGTTCTTTAAATGAATACGTGTTCGTATAATAGACTGATACACTGAATTGAATTGAATGTTGTTTAATGGCTCATCAACACAGTATAGGTTATTTAGAGCCGCCCCGGAGAGAGAGGAAGGATACATAGGAATCCGGGAACCTGCCCTACTCTTATTATCGAATAGATTCCTATGGTTCTTTAACGTGCTCGGAGGATAGACCGATTCTCAGGACCGCCCGGTTTACGTCCCCACCCAACGGACGGGGCTAAGGGAAAGTGTCTTGCCTAAAAACGCACCGATGGAACTCAGTGGCACCAAGGAGGATTGAACCCGGGGCCTCCGGTTACAAATACGCCGCACTACCGACTGCGCCACGCCAGCCCTCCTGATACACTGGACGGCCCTGCTGACATCCCCATCTGATGGACAAGACCAGGGGAAAGTGTCTTGCCCAAGGACAAACCAAAGAAAATTAGTGGCAATGGTGAGGCTTGAACCCAGGTCATAGGATTACAAGTCCAATGGGCCAAACCAGACCCCCCCCCACCCCCCCACCCTCACCCCACCCTCTTCACCCGTCAAAAAAATTCTAGAAGGTGGAGAAAATACCCATTTCCACCATACCTAACACTACTATAGGAGAAATATCTACTCCCTTCGCCAACACACCCTAGCATTGCCTTGAGAAAGACCAACTGAAAACCCTTATCCTATCCTTAGTGTTGACAGACACAGGAGGGACCCCTCCCCACCATACGCACAACTGTCATGTATGGAGCCCCTCAACCCCCTCCCCACCAGTCACAGGACTGTCCACTGCCATCGAATCCCCTCCCCACCTTCCCCGGCACTGCCTGGGAGGTACCACCCCGCTAAATCCCCTTCTCACCTTCCCCAGTATTGCCTGGGAGGTTCACACCCCCACCCAAGAAAATCAACCTCCCCACTATCCCCAGCAATGCCACTAATACCTACCACAATCAGGCCTAAAAAAAATATGTGTGTTTCCGGTTTCCCGACCGACCCTACTCTTTCACCGCCGACCCTAAATATTATTTTTTTCATCTCAATCTTACAATCAAACAACAAATATTTTTATTCAAATGATAATTTTATTAGCATCAATTTAACATGAATTCATAGTTTAAACTTAACAAGTTCAAACAGTTTGTATCCTGATGAGACACAGAGTTGTTAAACACCTACAGTTTGCAAACGTTATCAAGAAGTTGCCTTAGTACAAAAATGGCATAATATATGCGAACAATATATATAAAAAAAATATATAAAAAAACAACTTTTTCCTACCTACCTACCCTAACTTTTTGACAGGGTGAGAAACCAGAAACACACATATTTTTTTTTAGGCCTCAGTTAACAAAAGGATATTACGACTTTGACCCGAAGGTATCCTAACTAAGTGATTGATATAACCCATCAACCAAATGGGGATAAAAATAACACTTTTGCTAATATATATTATTTTTAAACAAAAACACTCATCTGCATTGAGAAACAGACTATGAATCAGCAGTCTGAGCCTATGATAATAAAACAAAACATTCCAAAACATTGATATACATGCAGTGCCTGATAATTGTATCACAGCTCTTATGTTTTTCCTTTGTTCCTGCTTACCGTAAACTTTCCATATTAAATTTTAAACCTGAAGAACCATGCAATAACTACCGGTATATATCAGCCATGCTGTAACTGACAGATTATTTGTAAAAACATTAGAGCCATGTTACAAAACATTTACAGCATATTTTTCTCGTACATGTGATTTGCGATTTGCACTCTTGGGCCTACGGCCCTCAAGAAGCAGTATTTAAATTATCATTAATAAAATATAATGCTATAAAAATTACTTGTACATGTATAACTTTTCTACTAAACTTCTTTCTAAAATCATGCAAAAGAAAATGCCTTTATATACCGTATAATCCCTAATAAACGACCCCACCCTCCTCCCACTTTTTTTTTTAAAACTTACCAAAAAATGCAAGTTAATCTGTTTCATTCACAATGGAACACACAAAATCACTACAAAAATTCAAATCCGATGCATAAATCGACTGAATGACATGCAGACATTGTTTTTTTTTGGTCTCAAATAAATGCCTCCCCCACATCCCCTCCCACACACCCCATATTCAAAAATGTTAAGTTGGGAGCATTTATTACGGATTATACGGTAACCATTTTTCGCAATCTACTATAAAGATCTTTGTTGACCTAAACTAGTCGATCACTAAAACTGTCATCACCATTTCGCGTTGGTCACCTTTTATATTTATTAAATGCTTCTTTTTGTTATAAAGACTGAACACCTTTACAATACCAATTCACTTAAATGGGTAACTGCCGTGACTTATATGCATATAAGGAGAGTCATCCCTTAACAAAAAGTGTGGATTGCGTTGTTTGTCTTAATAAAGACAAAAGGCACTCAAAAACCAATACCGTCTCATATGGCTATTAACTGTAAACAAATGAACCATTATAATACATTTTTCCTAAATGTATAATTTTTCACAAAGATTACTCACACCTAGATATGTAACGATGACTATACAACATAAACTAAACTATTTTTCCATTTTTTTTCAAAACCAATTAATTTCTGTTCGAAAGGGCCAAAACATAAATGAATGAGCCTAAAAATGCCTCTTTATTTACCAAAAAAAACACAAGAAATTGGTAGAACCGATGGATGCTCTCCGATAAAGGTACACATGTGATACAATCAGAAGAAAAATGTAGGCGGAGTTGAGACGACAAGCTGTACATTTTTTAAAAAATTGCAAAGTCTTGTAACTCCACCAATTTTTTAAACCAGAACACCTTGACAATATACGCTACTACACATCTCACTGATACTTCCTGTGAGGTTTCATGAAAATCGGAAAAAAAATGTAGGAGTTGAGCAGACGAGCTTTAAATCTGAAAATCTTCAAAGTCCCGTAACTCCGCCAAAAATCATTCAACCGGAACATCCTGAAAAATACGCTACTAGACATCATACTAATACTTCCTGTGAAGTTTCATGAAAATCGGATGAAAATTGTAGGAGGACTTGAGCGGACAAGCTTTAGATTAAAATAAAAACAAAGTCCCATAACTCCACCAAAACCATTCAACTGGAACCTCCTGTAAATATGCGCTACTAGACATCATACTGATGCTTCCTGTCAATTTTCATGAAAATCGGATGAAAAAATTAGGAGCAGTTAAGCGGACAAAAAAGCACAACAGACGGACATACATTACGTACTTAACGTATGTACATGTACGGATGGATAGACAGTTGGGCGGACATACAGTCATGTTGGCAACTATATGCTTCCCCACACCCTGAAAATTTTGGGGAAAATAAAAATCATTGCCCCACAGTCCTACAACATTGTGCTAAATGCACCAGGGGTAATCAAAGCAAATGGTGATTTCAAATTTTAGACCTAAACACAAATTTGATTAATGCCATTTGAGCATTTTTAAAATTCAAGATTCCTCTAAGTGCCTTTAAAGACAAAAAGCCTCCAGAAAAATACACATATAGATTTACAAACATGACTAGACTAATATTAAAGTAGCGTTTGCTTTAATGGTGTCATGCTCAGTGTGTGCAGTATATAACTACCTGCACCTGGATACACTAACTGATTCATTATGCTGAAATAGAAATCTTTTTTACCCTGGTCACGACATTCAGCAACCGCAGAGATTAACTTGAAAGGCTTATAACCACCATTATTGACTTAACAGAGCACAATGATTCACTAACTACACAATGAATCACTAACTACACAATGAGTGACTAACAACACAATGAATCACTAACTACACATTGAGTGACTAACTACACAATGAATCACTAACTACACATTGAGTGACTAACTACACAATGAATCACTAACTACACATTGAGTGACTAACTACACAATGAATCACTAACTACATATTGAGTGACTAACAACTTAATGCATAACAATCACTGTTAAGATGATCTTTAGAAAGAAGAAGAATTTACTTAGTTTTCAGCGGAGATGTTGTTTGAAGCAAAAGTTAATGTACTGACGAGAGACGCACGATGGCCATCCCATAAGCTATGCTGCATTTGGCTAGTAGAGCTAAAAATTAAACAAAGTAGCGATTCGAAACCGACTTAATGATGTAGTCGACTAAGTTTGAAGATAATAGGTGCAATACTTCACAAGTTATTGTGTGTAAAAGAGGTTTATTATCAGATCTCAGCGACCTTCACCTTTGACCTACTGACCCCTAAATCAATAGGAGTCATCCTCTCACCCAGGACAATCAGGTTAAACAGTATGAAGCCAGTGCATGCAATCCTTCAACAAAGTTACTTAGCCTTATTGATCGGAAACAATTTGTTTCATTATCTGTTCACAATGACATTGACCTTTGACATACTGTCAGCAAACCTCTCAACAATGGCAATCAATTTATGAAGTTTGAAGGCTATGCGTGCACTCTTCCACAAGTGCACTCGGTTTCACAGAGTGATGGGGGAGGATATACATCGGAATTTGGAAACCTGTCCTACTCTTGATTAACCTTTTACGTGCTCGTGGGATCGACTTTGATATACGGAAACCACCTGGTTTATGTCCCCATATGATGTCCCCATATGACGGATGAGGTCAAGGGAATGTGTCTTGCCCAAGAACACACCAACTTAACTCAGAGGCACCGATGTCACTTAAGACCATTGTACTATCCACTAGGCCAGGCCAGATTCCTATAACACACCTGGTTATAAAGTAATTTACTGTGTGAATATGTAGCATCTTTCTGGGGGTTTGGTACTTAAGTGTCAAAAATGGCAGCAAGAAATCTTTGATATATGCGCCGATATGTTGTTCTCATCCAGAAATGTCTAATTAAACGCAAATATTCTATAAATACCCAGAAATTATGAAATATAATTATGAAATGCATATAACATCTCATCTATATCCCCAAGGCTCCTGGAATGTTGGCTTCAATTATGTGTCTGGCCATGTACATGTAGGACTATTGGGAGTGAACGCAAAACAAGTTAACTACATATATAAATAGACACGAGATACAATATTTTCACATCAAGCCCCTTTTTGTCTCGCCCATGAGAGTGGGTAGGAGACATAGCAGTCACTTTTCCGGCGGCGACCACACTTTAAAACAACTATAACTCAACAACCACTGCTCAAATTTTTCTAAAACTTTGTCACATGCTTTGTTGGATCAAGTGACATCAAGTAATGCCAAAATTACCAATGACAAGGTCATATTTTGCGTTATTTTCCAAAAACTTAACCTTGGTTAGGTAACTTAACCTTGGTTAGATAACTTAACCTCAGTTAACTGTATTTGATTGCCTCATTTTTTCTGTTTGATACTTGGTCATATGTATTGTTGGCATTGGTGGACATCACTGAACGACAAAAAATACCAAGGCCAAGGTCATATTTTGCTTATTTTCACCTTCTGTAGTTAACTTAACCTTGGTTAGGTAACTTAACCTGTTAACTTTGTGATTGCCTCACTTTATGTCTTTGATACTTGGTCATATGTATTGTTGACATTGGTGGACATCGCTGAACAACAAAAAATACCAAGGTCAAGGTCATGTTTTGCGTTATTTACCCTAAACATCAGTTTGGTTAGGTAAGTTAACCTCAGTGGTTAGGTAAGTTAACCTCAGTGGTTAGGTAAGTTAACCTCAGTTAACTTTTTCTGATAAATTAGATTTTTCTGTTTGATACTTAATCATATGTATTGTTGGCACTGGTGGACATCACTGAACGACAAAAAGTACCAAGGTCAAGGTCATATTTTGCAATATTTTCTCCAAACTTAACCTAAGTTAACTTATGTGATTGCCTCACTTTAGGTCTTTGATACTTGGTCATCGGTATTGTTGACATTGGTGGACATCGCTGAACAACAAAAAATACCAAGGTCAAGTCATGTTTTGCGTTATTTACCCTAAACATCAGTTTGGTTAGGTAAGTTAATCTCAGTGGTTAGGTAAGTTAACCTCAGTTAACTTTTTCTGATAAATTTAATTTTTCTGTTTGATAAAGTACCAAGGTCAAGGTCATATTTTGCGATATTTTCTCCAAATTTAACCTTGGTTAGGTAATTTAACCTCAGTTATCTTTGTGTGATTGTCTCACTTTATGTCTTTGATACTTGGTCATATGTATTGTTGGCATTGGTGGACATCGCTGGATGACAAAAAAGACCAAGGTCAAGGTTAAATTTTGCGTTATTTTCCCCAGACTTAACCTTGGTTAGGTAACTTAACCTCAGTTAACTTTATGTGATTGTCTAACTTAATGTCTTTGATACTTGCTTTATATGTATTGTTGGCATTGGTGGACATCGCTGAACAAAAAAACAAACAAGGTCAAGGTCACATTTTGCGCTATTTTCCCAAAACTACACCCTGGTTAAACCACTTAACCTCAGTAACTTCTTATGATTACCTCGCTTTTATTTGTATGATACTTGGTCATATGAAGTATTATCTTTGGTGGACATCATTTAAGCACAAATTTAATAAAATATTTCATATGCCATTTGCCGCAGTGGGCGAGACACCCTCAGACCGAGGTCTTGTTTTATTATAGTTTCCATGAACCTCCAAGGAGCAAGTATTTAAGTAATAAACCAAGCGTGTGTTCAGTGTCCCAGTTAAGCTTTTTCCAATGTCCCATTTAAGCTTTTTCTGTCAGTGCACCTGGTAAGTCTTTAAGTGCCCCAGATAAGATTTGTTCAGTGCCCCAGGTAGGGTTTTTTCAGTGCCCCAGATAAGCTTTTTTCAGTGCCCCAAATAAAACATTCAGTGCCCTATATAGACTTTTTCAGTGCTCCAGACAAGCTGTTTAAAGTGCCCCAGATAGTTTTTTCAGTGCCCCAGAAAAGCTATTTTTAGTGCAACAGAAAGGCATTTTTAAGTACCTCAGACAGTTTTTTTCACTGCCCCAGATAAGCTTTTTCTAGTGCACCAGATAAGCGTTTTTCAATGTCCCCTGTAAGCTTTTTTCAGTGACACAGATTTCCAGTGCCCCAGATAAGCTTTTTTCGATGTCCCAGGTAAGCTTTTCAGTGCCCCAGATAGGCTTTCCTGCCGAAGGGTATTTCACTCACTAAAAGCGCCAAAGCTAATGTTGTAGAGTAATCATCAAACAAGAGGTCAATGACCTTGAAGCTCTACTGATTGATTTTGATTTCAGGAAGTAGTCGCTACAAACTTGTTTTTTGAAAATTTATTTTTAGCCGTGGCGGCCATCTTGAATTTCCGGCCGACCTGAAATTTTGCTAGGATCAATTAGACATCAAGAGCAACATTCCTGTGAAGTTCATGAAAATCCGTCAAGTAGTTTCAGAGGAGTAGTCGCTACAAGTTTTCATTATATAATTCTATGTAAACAAAGATGGCCACTGACAGCCATGTTTAACATCGAATCAAAATGATTTTTGACAAGGACCAACATGTAATGCTGATCATTTTAGAAAAAATCCCATATCAATATCACTTATAGTTTTCAAGAAGTAGTCGCTACAAACTTGCATTTTGAAAATCTATTTTTAGCCATGGCGGCCATCTTGAATTTCCGGCAGACCTGAAATTTTGCTAGGATCAATTAGACATCAAGAGCAACATTTCTGTGAAGTTTCATGAAAATCCGTCAAGTAGTTTCAGAGGAGTAGTCGCTACAAGTTTTCATTATATAACTCTATGTAAACAAAGATGGCCACTGGCAGCCATGTTTAATGTCGAATCAAAATAATGTTCGACTTGGATAACCAACATGTCATGCTGATCATTTTAGAAAAAGTCCCATACCAATATTACTTATAGTTTTCAAGAAGTAGTCGCTACAAACTTATTTTTTAAAAATCTATTTTTAACTGAGGCAGCCATCTTGAATTTCTGGCCGATCTGAAATTTTGCTAGGATCAATTAGACATTAAAAGCAACATTCCTGTAAAGTTTCATGAAAATCTGCCAAGTAGTTTGAGAGGAGTAGTCGCTACAAGTTTTTACTATATAACTCTATGTAAACAAAGATGGCCGCTGCAGCCATGTTTAATGTTGAATCAAAACGATTTTTGATAAAGACCAACATCATGTCATGCTGATCATTTTAGAAAAAGTCCCATATCAATATCACTTATAGTTTTCAAGAAGTAGTCGCTACAAACTTGTATTTTGAAAATTTATTTTTAGCCGTGGCGGCCATCTTGAATTTCCGGCCGACCAGAAATTTTGCTAGGATCAATAAGACATCAAGAGCAACATTTCTGTGAAGTTTCATGAAAATCCGTCACGTAGTTTCAGAGGAGTAGTCGCTACAAGTTTTCATTATATAACTCTATGTAAACAAAGATGGCCGCTGGCAGCCATGTTTAACGTCGAATCAAAACGATTTTCGACAAGGACCAACATCATGTCATGCTGATCATTTTAGAAAAAGTCCCATATCAATATCACTTATAGTTTTCAAGAAGTAGTCGCTACAAACTTGTATTTAAAAAATCTATTTTTAACTTTGGCGGCCATCTTTGATTTCACATCAACATGAATTTTTGCTAGGATCAACTAGACTTCATGGGCAACATTTCTGTAAAGTTTCATGAATATCCATCCAGTAGTTTCAGAGGAGTAGTCGCTACAAATAAAAGTTAACGGACGGACGGACGGACGGACAGACGGACGACGGACGCCGCACCACGGCATAAGCTCTGCTGATCTCTGATCAGTAGAGCTAAAAATTGATCAATATTAGCAACTTTTTACCCACAAAAAGGGACACATGGCAATCTCGATTTTTTAAAAACTCAAGGCATCCTGTTAGTTTTTCTCTTGACTTGCATTTCTTCAATCATTAATATTAATTGGTAGAATAGTTCAAAGCAAATTATTTTTACATATTACTAACTTTTCATAATATTGTACCAAGAATATATTTAACAAGAAATATCACTGTAAATGATAAATGCCCCCGAAGTGTCCTTTGACCTCTAAGTATGACCTTGACCTTGGAGCCATGGACCTGGAATTTGCGCAAGACACGTCGTTTGGTTGTGGTGAGCACTCGTGCGAAGTTATTTGAAAATCCGTCCAGGCATGCAAAAGTTATTGACCGGACACAATTTGACCTTTGACCTATAAGTGTGACCTTGGCCTTGGGGCCACAGACCTGGATTTTGTGCGCGACACATCGTCTTGTTGTGGTGAGCACTTGCGCCAAGTTATATGACCTTGACCTTGGAGCCATGGACCTGGAATTTGCGCAAGACACGTCGTTTGGTTATGATGATCAGTTGTGCAAAGTTATTTAAAAATCCCTGCAGGGGTTGTGACGTTACGGTCCGGAAACGAAATTGTGCACCTGTTTTTGACCTATGAACTTCAAGTGTGACCTTGACCTTTGTGGTACGGACCTGGGTTTTGCGCGCGACACATCGTCTTGTTATAATGATCACTTGTACCAAGTTAATCAAAAATCCATGCAGGGGTTTTTGAGGTACAGTCCGGACACGAACTGCGGGATGACGTACAGACAGACAGAATCCGGACGGACGGTGCAATTATTATAAGCCCGAGAAAATTTCGGGGGCATAAAAATTTGGTAAAATAGTGAAGAAAATTGAAAATCTCAATTTTTTATTTATTTATATGCAAGCAGTTTTAAAGTCAAAATGACGCAGGATAAGTAAATCGGGGAGCAAATTTTAATGTCCGAATAAAACTCAAGATTGCCATTTGTCCCTTTAAATGGTAAGATGTTAAATGCCGATTGTTTGTTCGATGCTGATTTCTCAATGCTGAAATACCCCTAATAAATGATTATCTGGAGTATGGGACAGTATTGAGAAAAAAGTCATCAATGTTCTATTCACTGATACACCTTTACAAGTGTAACGACCCCACAAAAGGTCATTGACACCAATGATCCATTTAAAACTGGATCTGCCATGCATTGAAAGTAACTGAGGCTGTAAGGGCAAAGTCATTTGTAAGGTTAAAGATCAAAGGAGCTAATGATCTATATGAAAATAGTGTAATGGAGATTTTTGCTGTAGCTTCGATATTACTGGTAAAGACTAAAGGAAGTTGGTGGGGGGTGGGGATCACAGTGATTTACATAAAAGGTTAATATTTCTCCAACATGCTCAATGTAGGAGTGTGACAGTTTGTATGTGTTATAGTAGCCTCAAGAGTCAATATATATGTAATCAATATATATGTAAAAATAGTCACATGGTCCCCCTGGATCATTCCCTTGGGGTTGTCCTTGGTGGGGTCACCTTTTTTTCCAAATAAGGACATGTTGCAATTATCAAATTGAACCCCATTGCAAGAGGAGTGCACTGATGCTAAAAATACTAAAGAAGGTCATCTTGGATGGTGGAGAGGGGGGAAAAATGTAGAACTTAGTCTATATCTGATGTCATATTTACTTATTTATATACCTGTTGACGGCATTTGTTGATTTACATATATAGTTTATGTTACTACCATATCATCCCTTATTTGTAAATAGTTTTGTCTTTATATATTTACATTAATTTTTAATTACTACTTCATTTCGTAATCTTTCATTAAGTTTTGCACACAATATGACCAATTTATGTGTCACACGATGTGCCGTAAAACACCATTCATTCATTCATATCTGATATTATGTCTGTTTTATCCTGCTTCTCTGTTTTGACTGCTGGTACAAATTTGAACTTTCGTATATGTTTGGAGATATGCAAGTGGGTTTTAAATTTGTTCGTGCCTCCCCTAAGGGTGGGGCTAGAGGGTGTGAGTAATGACTGTTCGACAAAACTTCTAAGTTAATGTGCCTCGCCTAAGGGTGGGGCTAGTGGGTGTAAGTAATGACTGTTCGACAAAAAAAAACTTCTAAGTTAATTGTTGTCCCAGTTTCTTCAACAGAATCACTTTTTTTTGTGGAAAATACGGTTAAAAATGTGCAAAACTATTATGGCAGATTCCAGTAGGTCATTAATGTAGGCCAGAAATAGTAAGGGGCCAAGTACGGCACTGGAACAAAACACCTGCAGTGGAATGGCTTGTAACTCTGAAGAATGCTTTGTCAGATGCCTCCTCCGTGGTGCCACTGAGTTTTGTCGGTGTGTTCTTGGGCAAGACTCTTTCCCTTAGTCTCGTCCATCAGATGGGGACGTAAACCGGGCGGTCCCGTGTATCGGTCTATCCTCCGAGCACGTTAAAGAACCACAAGAATCTATTCAATAATAAGAGTAGGGCAGGTTCCCGGATTCCAATGTATATCAATTCCCCTCTCTCTGGGACGGCTCTAAATAACCTATACTGTGTTGATGAGCCGTTAAACAACATTCAATTCATTAATTCAATTCATCATGCATGATTATATTTGTGTACACTCGACTGTAAATAAGACACACACAGTCGGGTACCTCGTAATGGCTAAATACCAGACTATGTACATGGGACTGATGGCTTCAGGGTATGAAGTCATTAATAACAGTCTATTAAATCATTTTAGAATTATTTTATCTTTAGAATTCTGTGATTCTTGATTTCAAGAAACTCATTACTCAATGAGTGATACAAATATTCTTAATCTGTTGCTCACAGCAATTAAAAGGCTCATTGTGTTCTGAGAACACATTGAGCTGCATCATAATAGCATGATGTGATGTCATAATAGCATAACGTGATGTCATAATTATCCAGGGTGTGATGTCATAATACCAGAAAGTGATGTCATGATAGAAGCAACCAAAGGAAATTATGAATGAAGCATTCTGATTGGTTCACTGATAAAAATTGGACCAATGAAACCAGTTAATTGAAAGCTCATTGTATTCTCAAAACACACTGAGGTTTTACTGGACATTGAGTAGTGAGGTTCTTGAAACCCAGAAACACAAAATTCTAATGATAAAATAATTCTAAAATGATTTAATAGACTGTTTAATATGTATTTTGTATAATGAATAAAATGTTGTTTTGGTATAATACAATGGGATAAATTAAACATAATTTGGGTGGATACATGCGGGATTTTTTGGATACAAAAGATCGAAAATGTTTTGAATTTTGAAGACTGAAGTTCTTTTACATATTTTTTTTTTGTGGGGGGAGGGGAGGGGTGCTAAATACCAGATTATGTACATGGGACTGGGGGGGCTATTAGGGGAAATATGGTATGCAGCTAAGAAAACAACTGAATTGAATTTTTGGCGCGAGTGATGGTGCATTTTAAAGAAAAAATAAGCCAGCAGAGGCCTTGCCAATGAAGGGCTTGCAGGGGTATAAATAAACACAATATTTTGAAACCCACTCGACTTGTATGCATACATGTGATATCTCACTGTGTGAGACCAGAACTCACAGAATTTCGTCTCTTCAGAAGTCAAAAATCCATGATATTTGGACAACTCAGTCACTGAAAAAATTGTGTATTGAAAACAAATTTAAAAGCTATTACATTTTCCAAGTTTATTTTATCACCAAAATTAATGCTTCAAAACGCTTGGGGCGTCCGTGGCCGAGTGGTTAGAGTCTCTGACTTGCAATCACATGCCCCTCACCGCTGTAGGTTCGATCCCTCAGGGGCCTAGGAATCTTTATGTGAGGAAGCTAACCAGCTGGCTTGCGGAACGTCGGTGGTTCTACCCAGGTGCCCGCCCGTGCACGAAAATTGCCCGGAGGGGCACCTGGGGTCTTCCTCCATGCTGGAAAGTCGCCATATGACCTTAGCTGTTGGTGCGACTATAAAATCCAATTCAATTCAATTCAATTCAAAATGCTTAAATGTATCAAAATATTTGATAAAACCTTAACTATTACCTTAATTTTATAGAACCTCACAGATTTTGGACAAATCTCCATTAAAATATTCTTAAATCTCCCAAAATGAGGCTTTATATGCGTTACTTTCAAGACAAAAATCATGATTTTTTTTTAGCTGCCAGAAGTTACTTGCCCAGTCTGACTTGAACATGCGGATTCTTACTCACACGGGAACGACTTCTACTCACCAATGCGAGCAGGAGAGTAGAGTTTAGAAGTTTACGGGCCTTTTGTATCACTGATTAACACAAGAGTTCATCGACATCTTAAATGTGCATGAGAGGAATGGAGTACCTTGCCCAACACAGCTTGCTTGAATAAGGTACAGAAAAAAAAAAAGAGACATGATCAAATCACCAATCGAACTTGCGACCTCTGAATCCAGAGGTAACTCTGAATCCAGAGGTAATATGCTAACCACTTGGCCACAGCAGATCACACTCACACAGGCAGTTACATTGCTCACTGCGCACTCTCACAAGCAGTAACATTGCTCACTGCGCACTCACACAGGCAGTTACATTGCTCACTGCGCACTCACAAGCAGTAACATTGCTCACTGCGCACTCACAGGGTACTCGGGTAGAGGATAGAATTGAATGTTGTTTAACGGCTCATCAACACAGTATAGGTTATTTAGAGCCGCCCCAAAGAGAGGGGAAGGATACATGGGAATCCGGGAACCATGCCCTACTCTTATTATCGAATAGATTCCTATGGTTGTTTAACGTGCTCGGAGGATAGACCGATACACGGGACCGCCCGGGTTTACGTCCCCAACCGACGGACGAGGCTAAGGGAAAGTGTATTGTCCAAGAACACACCGACAAAACTCAGTGGCACCATGGAGGATTGAAATAGGGGCCTCCGGTAACAAATCCGCCGTGCTACCGACTGCGCCACGTTAGCCCTAACGGGTAGAGCATAACATTTGTCAAAAATCTTCACCCTTGGAGGACAAAATGAATCCAAATTGAAGACCCAATCTCTGGCATACTGATAATGTCTTGGCAACCTCTAATAAGCAAACACTATTTCTGTCTGATATTCATCTGTGACCTACCTCATTGGCTGGCCTTTAGGCTTAAGGTCTAGAGTAAAGGCCTGAACTCTATGTATATAAAAAAAAAAAAAAGGCCTAGTCGCGTCACTACTAGCCAACAGAAATACTGTCATACTGAATATAGCATTAACCTTACTTACAAACATCGGCATTTAGATGTAAACATAAATACCATTTTTCAAGAGACGGTCGACTTAGTGACGTATATGGCGAGTCGTAAAACAGCTGTTTTGTGAAGGCCGAAAAAGACCCGAGAAATAACTTACCTTTTTCTGGTTTCATTCTGAATACTGCAACCAGAAACAATCAGATAACTTCTACAGCCATGTTGACTTTCTTCTTCCGTCAGTCTTGTTCTGTCATTTTTTGTCTGAAGCGAACAATCAAGTACTTTTTCATCACTACTTCGATCGACCAATATCTGTCTCGGCGAGTTACTGTTTATGGTTCGCAATGTGTAGAGAGGTCACGTGAACAAACAAAAACAAAACAAATGTCAATATTAGCAAAAAAGCAATAAACTTATGAATGAAAACTTTCAAAAATATAAAATATCAGTTGGCATTGAAAGCCTTATTTACGGAATATATTTATTTTGATGAAAATACGGATAATTTCGGAACCATTCGGTAAACAAATATAACCTTGACCTTGTTCCATTGACCCGTAATCACACAAGTGGGAAAATTGCAAAATATGGGTGGGGTCGTAAAAGAATAAGTTAATATTACGAAAGCGATTTTATTTCTTACAATTATCAATAGTGACACTATAAAGAACATTTATTTAGACGCAGAAGTCCTAAATATATACTCTGAAGTAGTTTGACAGTTGACAGCAATCACTTCCGCAAAGGGAGACCACTCTCAACTACAATGCCTAAATTGTTGCGCAATCCCAGAGGGTCTCGCGCCCCTAGCTACAAGATACAAACTTAACTAGTGAAACTATACACAGTCATTTAGATCTAGTCAAGGCTGGCATAAAATAAATTATTACATAACAAATAAAATGGAAGTATTAACAATTAAGATAAATTAGGGCGAATTCATACACACGCTGTCTATTACAATTGTCAAATATTTATTTTGCCCGCTTACTGTGGTCTGGGACGAAAATAGCATATACATAGAGCCCTGTTGCGGTGCAATGGAACAATTTACCAGTTAACATCACAGACCTTAATAACAAATAGATAGAAAAATGTGAAATGTATCTAAATTTCATGTGAAATAGTGTGAACAAAACATTGTCCGACTTTGAACACGCATATCACAGGCATGCCAAAACTTTTTAACTAAAAATCCTGAGATTTTTAAAAAATTAACATTTAAAGCGCGTAAAGAACATTTTTAAATGGAACTTTGAGTGCGCGAATTAGTTTTCGCACTTATTTTTTAAAGCGCAAATTTAAATTATTTATGCAATTAGAAATTAATTGTTGAAGATTACATACTTCAACACGTACACAAATAGTTTGTTTTAGAGAGAACTTTGTAATTAAATTCGGAAGGCTTGATTTAATTTATACAACAACTTTTTTTTTATGAAAGTACAACTGTTCTACATATGATCTGGGATGAAAATATAGGGCCCTGATATGATATTCCCAAATGCAAAGACAAAGTCTTCATATCTCTTCAACAAGTTATAATCATCAGCATAGACATAGATACCATTGATACTGCATTGATGTCTATGTCATCACACACGGCAGCAGCTTTTATAGTGATAACACACAGAAGGATTCGCTAGTTCCTCTCACTTGTTATTTCAATTAGGATGACCAATTAAAAAAGCATGAGATATATTGGTGCTATCGCACATGTTGTTATGTCACTGAATGAACCAAATATGTCCTTACGTGTTAATTGCATATTCAGTCAGCCTGAGCGCATTACCACTGACTCCCACTGATTTGACACTTGTAAATACCCTCCTCTGCATCGCTGAATAGGGAGCGTAACATGACCAATGCAGGAAATAGCTGATAAACTGTGAAAATATAGCTGTTAAATCGTGCAATTTTTGTTTTGATTGAAAATCCGGAGATTGTACACTTAAATCCGGAGATCCGGAAATCCCTAGGTTTGGCAGGAAGAGTGATGCATAATACGCTTCCTTTATGTCAAAACCTATCACAAATAATAAAATAATTAAAATGTATTTCTCTTTCTAATGATGGTATTTTCCTTACTTTAACATTTCAAGAAAAACATAAGTTTGAAGAAAAGTTTCACTACTTCATCGTTATTAGGTCTGTGGTTTCACTACTTCATCGTTATTAGGTCTGTGGTTTCATTACTTCATCGTTATTAGGTCTGTGATCGTTATTAGGTCTGTGGTTTCACTACTTCATCGTTATTAGGTCTGTGGTTTCACTACTTCATCGTTATTAAGTCTGTGATCGTTATTAGGTCTGTGGTTTCACTACTTCATCGTTATTAGGTCTGTGGTTTCACTACTTCATCGTTATTAGGTCTGTGGTTTCACTACTTCATCGTTATTAGGTCTGTGATCGTTATTAGGTCTGTGGTTTCACTACTTCATCGTTATAAGGTCTGTGGTTTCACTACTTCATCGTTATTAGGTCTGTGGTTTCACTACTTCATCGTTATTAGGTATGTGGTTAACATTAGCACTCATTTTATTCTTTCTTTTATAATCACAACCGTACAGACGCGCACCTGCACATAGTACTTTTTAAATTACAGATGGAATCCGGAATACTCTTTGAACTCAAACTGCACCCTTATTTAGACTTTTGTCCCTTAAATATACGCATGATGTACGGTTTCAGTAACGGGCTTATACATGTATAACTTTCAGAAAAAATCTCATTAAATTTTCAGTTAACTTTGACAGTCCTGCCAACTCTAACTGTCATTACAACTCATGTCTCTGTTAATGATATGTTAATGACACCAGTGTCTTAATCACAGGATATGTTATCGTCCTGTTCCGTAATCATAGGTATCTTTCATAATCTGACTATAAGTGCCTTCATTAAAAAAAATCCTTTTTTTTCAAATTCGTTTGCTTCCAGCGTTTGATTGACATCTTCATTGTTGAAGCTTGCATCGCCAGCTGAAATGAACATTAGTCAGTTAAAATGTGACTCATGATGTCTGCAGCAATGACTTCGTCATTTTACACGTATATGCATTGTTAGACTGACATATTACACGTATATGCATTGTTAGACTAGCATATTACACGTATATGCATTGTTCGACTGACATATTACATGTGCATGTATATATATTGTTAGACTGACACACTACATGTATATACATTGTTCTTATGACATATTACATATATATGCATTGTTCTTATATTACATGTATGTGCATTGTTCAAATGACATATTAGATGTTTATGCAATGTTCGGATGACATATTACATGTATATACATTGTTCTTATGACATCGTGCATGCACATTAATTGTTTGAATGACATATTACATGTATATGCATAATTATTATGACATATTACATGTATATACATTGTTCTTATGACATAGTACATGTATATACATTATTTGAATGACATATCACATTCATATATGCATTGTTCTTATGACATAGTATATGTATATGCATTGTTTGAATGACATATAAAATGTATGTGCACTGTTCTTATGACATATTTCATGTATATACATTGTTCCAATGACATATTGTATGTATATGCATTGTTCGAATGACATATTACAGATATATTCATTGTTCGAATGACATATTGGTTGTATACGAATTATGCTTATGACATATTACATGTTTATGCATTGTTCGAATGACATATTACATGAATATGCATTGTTCGAATGACATATTACATGTATATACATTTTTCTTATGGCATATTACATATATATACAATGTTCTTATGACATATTACATGTATATACATTGTTCTTATGACATATTACATGTATGTGCATTGTTCGAATGATATATTACATGTATATGTATTGTTCGAATGACATATTACATGCATATACATTGTTCGAATGACATATTACATGTATATGCATTGTTCGTATGACATATTGCTTGTATATGAATTATGCTTATGAAATATTACATGTATATGCATTGTTCGAATGACATATTACATGTATATGCATTGTTCGAATGGCATATTACATGAATATGCATTATTCGAATGACAAATTACATGTATTTACATTGTTCTTGTGACATATTACATGTATATACAGATTACGAAAGATATAAAAAAATTACATGTATATCCATTGTTCAAACGACATATTACTTGTAAATGCATTGTTTAGATGACATGTTACATGTTTACATGTATTGTTCGAATGACGTATTATATATATATATATAATTTATATATTGCATAGTTCTTATTACATATTACATGAAAATGCATTGTTCAGATGGCATATTAAATGTATATGCATTGCTCGAAAGATATACTACATATATATGCATTGTTCGAATGCCATATTACATGTATATACATTTTTCTTATTGCATATTACATGTATATACATTGTTCTTATGACATATTACATGAATATACATTGTTCTTATGACATATTACATGTATGTGCATTGTTCGAATGATATATTACATGTATATGTATTGTTCGAATGCCATATTACATGTATATACATTGTTCTTATGACATATTACATGTATATACATTGTTCGGATGACATATTATATGAATATACATTGTTCTTATGACATATTACATGTATGTGCATTGTTCGAATGATAAATTACATGTACATGTATTGTTCGAATGCCATATTAGATGTATATACATTGTTCTTATGACATATTACATGTATATACATTGTTCGGATGACATATTACATGGATATACATTGTTCTTATGACATATTACATGTATGTGCATTGTTCGAATGATATATTACATGTATATGTATTGTTCGAATGCCATATTAGATGTATATACATTGTTCTTATGACATATTACATGTATATACATTGTTCTTATGACATATTACATGCATATGCATTGTTCGGATGACATATTACATGAATATACATTGTTCTTATGACATATTACATGTATGTGCATTGTTCGAATGATATATTACATGTATATGTATTGTTCGAATGCCATATTAGATGTATATACATTGTTCTTATGACATATTACATGTATATACATTGTTCGGATGACATATTTCATGTATATGCATTGTTCGAATGAACTAATACATGTATATACATTGACTCCCATAGAATACGTAGGGTTAAAATGAGAAACTGAGACTTTGTAGAAAAGCCATGACGTCTAGGTAAGTTTCAAAATGTCTACAAACAACTTGAAGCACTGGAACATTTCAGGCGATGGTGAGTATAATGGTTTTGTTTTTAGGTTGTACTTCACGTTGACAGCAGGAATAAATGCATCCCTTTGGCCTATATATGCAGCCTAACATTTGTGTGTGTTTTGACAATTGTCCATTTCGCCTTGGACCATCAATATGTTTCTCGACTTTGATTGACAGATTAAGTGTGTCAGTATGTTGTAAAAGACTGTGGCTGGATATTTTTAATATATGATTTGTAAAGCGGTAATTGTTGTTAATTTAGTGCTATGCTGTTTCATTCGCAGGTGTGTGACTAATTCGACCAATAGCTTGTCCTGAGGGAGATATAATTCAAGTTCAGATCATCGAACAGGCAGGACGTCTTGCGGCTGTCAGGAACAATGTGGTCCCGCATGGCGTGCCGCTGTCTGGAATCAATTCCACACAAACCGCGTGGAGGTCGGGCATTAATCTGCCTTCAATGTTTTTAACCTGCTTTAAAAGTGGCCTTAAAGAGGGACGTTTACACTTCTACTGCAACTTCGACGTTCCCGCACATGACAGGAGGCAAACTACGACGGTTACATCATGGACCATCGACGTTGCCGCACATGACAAGAGGCAAGTACATCATGGACAATCGACGTTGCCGCACATGACAAGAGGCAAACTACGACGGTTATATCATGGACCATCGACGTTCCCGCACATGACAAGAGGCAAACTACGACGGTTACATAATGGACCATCGACGTTCCCGCACATGACAGGAGGCAAACTAAGACGGTTATATCATGGACCATCGACGTTCCCGCACATGACAGGAGGCAAACTACGACGGATACGTCGAATCACCATGGACCATCGACGTTCCCGCACATGACAGGAGGCAAACTACGACGGATACGTCGACTCACCATGGACCATCGACGTTCCCGCACATGACAAGAGGCAAACTACGACGGATACGTCGACTCACCATGGACCATCGACCTTCCCGCACATGACAAGAGGCAAACTACGACGGGTACGTCGACTCACCATGGACCATCGACGTTCCCGCACATGACAGGAGGCAAACTACGACGGGTACGTCGACTCACCATGGACCATCGACGTTCCCGTACATGACAAGAGGCAAACTACGACAGATACGTCGACTCACCATGGACCATCGACCTTCCCGCACATGACAAGAGGCAAACTACGACGGGTACGTCGACTCACCATGGACCATCGACGTTCCCGCACATGGAAAGAGGCACACTACGACGGGTACGTCGACTCACCATGGACCATCAACGTTCCCGCACATGACAAGAGACAAACTACGACGTGTACGTCGACTCACCATGGACCATCGACGTTCCCGCACATGACAGGATACAAACTACGACGGGTACGTCGACTCACCATGGACCATCGACGTTCCCGCACATGACAAGAGGCAAACTACGACGGATACGTCGACTCACCATGGACCATCGACGTTACCGCGCATGACAAGAGGCAAACTACGACGGATACATCGACTCACCATGGACCATCGACGTTCCCGCACATGACAAGAGACAAACTACGACGGATACATATTGGACCATCGACATTCCCGCACATGACAAGAGGCAAACTACGACGGATACATCGACTCACCATGGACCACCGACGTTCCCGCAGATGACAGGAGACAAACTATGACGGGTACGTCGACTCACCATGGAGCATCGACGTTCCCGCACATGACAAGAGGCAAACTACGTCTGGTACGTCGCCTCACCATGAACCATCGACGTTCCCGCACATGACAAGAGGCAAACTACGACGATTACGTCGACTCACCATGGACCATCGACCTTCCCGCAAATGACAAGAGGCAAACTACGACGGGTACGTCGACTCACCATGGACCATCTACGTTCCCGCACATGGCAAGAGGCAAACTACGACGTGTACGTCGATTCAACATGGACCATCGACGTTCCCGCACATGACAAGAGGCAAACTACGTCGGGGACGTCGACTCACCATGGACCATCGACGATCCCGCACATGACAAGAGGCAAACTACGACGGATACGTCGACTCACCATGGACCATCGACCTTCCTGCACATGACAAGAGGCAAACTACGACGGATACGTCGACTCACCATGGACCATCGACGTTCCCGCACATGACAAGAGGGAAACTACGACGGGTACGTACACTCACCATGGACCATCGACGTTCCCGCACATGACAAGAGGCAAACTACGACGGATACATCGACTCACATGGACCATCGACGTTTCCGCACATGACAAGAGGCAAACTACGACGGATACTTCGACTCACCATGGACCATGGAAGTTCCCGCACATGACAAGAGGCAAACTACGACGGATACATTGACTCACATGCACCATCGACGTTCCCGCACATGACAAGAGGCAAACTACGACGGATATTTCGACTAACCATTGACCATCAACGTTCCCGCACATGACAAGAGGCAAACTACGACGGATACGTCGACTCACCATGGACCATCGACGTTCCCGCACATGACAAGAGGCAACTACGACGGATACATCGACTCACCATGGACCATCGACGTTCCCGCACATGACAAGAGGCAAACTACGACGGTTACATCATGAACCATCTACATTCAAACAACCCTGCAAAATACACGCTGGCCGTGGGTGTGCGTAGCTACCATTTTTACGACTAGTTTGGTTAGCGGAGCAGATATTACCACGTAAAAGGCGAGCATAAAATTCCAGTGCAATCAACAGGATTGACCTACTTGAACTCGCTTTTACCGGATTGGCTGAATCTACTTCGAGATAACAATCGGAATGACCTCGTTTTACATTCTTCTGTCATCGCATTGGTCGAAATCTCAACTTCTACAACTCTTATCTGCTATGGATGCATAATCATTTTTGATGGGAATCTTCAACGATCTTCCTGATGTCTGTCCTCCTGCCATCTACTTTGGACGAGATGGATAGGCTTCGACTCCACTTGGCTCTAAAGCAGCGTGCAAACTTCAATGGAAAAGCTCGCTAAAATGCTTATTGCAATAAAACGAGGGTAAAGAAAAACTTGCATCATCAACAGATTCAACCCTTGGCGCACCGCTGATCAGATATTGAGAAAAAACACGGGTTTCTTCCCCTTTAGTGTTACACTTTTTATCCACAGGTTTTACCAGTGTTATCAGTTTGCCTGACAACATTAATTGTAACTACAAAAAGCATTGAATGATTGGTTTAAACTTATTTTATTTTCTATAATAATGCAAACATTACACACATTAATGTACATTATGCAAAATGTGAATCAAGATTGGAAGGAATGCAATAGCTTATAGAGTTCCTTTCCTTGAATGATTCATTCACTACATGTTAGAATTGTGCTTCTACTTTTACTACGTAAAATATAAAGGTGTTGAAATAAGTTATAATGACTATTATATTTTGACATTTTGATGACAGTGGTGTGTTATAGGTTAGAGAAAATCTTCGTATCTTTGTCAGTTTTGTTTCAAGAATGAAGAGATACTGTAATCGGCATTTCTCCTTCACTTATGCTTAATGTAGTTAACACGTTGTATTCGGGCTAATTGGACAAGGTAGAAGGCACCGTCAAAAGTACAGATTAAATTTGAACTTGTGGATAAATAATTAAATTGTTTGCAATAAATATCTTAAATACATAAAAAGCCGGCTGACGTGTTATACATATATTATATGTGAATATGCACCTGGATCGCCTCCAATATCGCACTAACCACATGACGAAAATTCCTCTCTGACGGAACCAATCGATTAAGAAACAAAGCAATACTTATTTCACCGTATTTACTTAAACAAGAAATTAAATTATAATTACGGTGGCACGTGCAATAGTACGGAAATGCTTTAACATGTAGTAATTCATGATTACATTTAATTATTTCAAAATCGTTTAATCAGTTTTCTAATTTGGTCGACGACCATTCTTGAAATGGTTATTCAAACAGAAAATTGTCTGCCATAATTGCAGAATTATAGTGCACTGTGCGTTCTATATATAATTTTAAAATTTAACAGCAATTAATTGTGTTTATCTACAGCGCCCTATATTGTAAATACGCCCTGCTAAAAATTAATTGGTTCCAAAAGTAAACTAAGAGACAATTACTCAATTATATGCTTCAACCTGCGAGTTTAGTCATTGCTTCGGATGATTTTGAAAAGACAAGATCTAGACAGGATAAATTCGTAAATAACTTTTTGCAGGCGGGCGAAATATACGTTACCAGTTCAAATCTGTAATTGTTGAATCCTAACTGTTTTAGAAAAAGCTTTAACGAAAGCGGTGTCTTTTCAGAGGCTACGTTGGTGTAGTTGTACGCAGAGATGATATGAAATGGCCGATTTGGACGTTTTTACTAGAACCAGGTAAGTTTTCAATGTGAATATTCGGTTTATTTTGGCATAAAATAATAATATATAACTAGCCTCATGGAACCCCACTCATGCTGTAGTTTTCAATTTAACACAGCAACCGATAATGTGTGTAAACATTCGTGTACAGTTTGACGAGGATGCTTTGCTACTGATCCAGCATAAGTTAGCATAATTTGTAACATCTACTCTTGGGTCTATAATAACTTTACATTCATAGTCTTCGTAGGGTTTGTTTGCTTTTATTTCTCTTTTCAGTTTTCGCCTAGGTCTAACGCTGGTACCATCGCCCTACTGTTTTAAATAACGTGATATTTTTGTTATCGTTACGCTGTTTTTGAAGTTTAGTGCGATGACGGTCTTTGAGTATTTGTGTCACACAATCATCTGTTCTAGTTCTGTCATCTCTTTAAGTGAATTTTGCAACTAGTCTCTGTTTTTTTCTAGTGCATTTCCTTATAGGACGATGGCGTCTGATGCTGGTCTTACATCCTGTCTTGCCCTATCCTTAATGGTTTATTCTCTTGTTGCTCTGGCTTCTGCCAAGTCACTGAGTACTTGCTTTGTGGCATTCTAGGCTTTTGTTTTTATACGCATATATACATGATCATTTATGTGTTTTACTTATGTTGCGTATTAATGCTGCATCTTTTGTTAGAAAATATAACCTGGCGGTGATATCTTTAATTACACTGTCCCTTTTTGATGGGATGACAGTAAGGGAAGAGTGAGGTTTGTTGCACCCTAGAACCAGGTTTAAACCTCCCCCAGCCCCCCCCCCCCCCCCAATCCCCCCCACCACCCCACAGCGACCCTTTGTATCACTGAACGTTCCAAGGCGGTAGCCTTATTGTCAGCCATTTTATGCGTGTGATGTCGTATCTTGTCCTTTATTCATCTTTGTAATTGTTGTTTGTTTCTATGAATGATTTTGGTGGACTGTGGTCCTTGAATGCTACATTTCCTGTTCGAATTTGTTATCTACTTTTGTTGCAGGTATGGATCCTAGAGCACTGATATGAATTCCGGAGTGGACGAATTAAACATATACGAGATACTCGTTTACATTAAAAATGACACCATAGAAAACCAAGTGCTGATTTTTTTTGATTATTTTTGAAAATATTTCTAATATAAACTCTCCATGTTAAGTCACCTAATATTCTTAGACTTATATATGGGTTGGATTCTACTTGTTGAATAATGGTATTATCTTGCTGATAAAAGCAACACGACTTATTGAGAAGATTTGATTTTACGGTATAAAAGGCAGGTATCTGCAAATAAGTGGACATGTGAAAGGACTGATTATGCGAGATCGTTGATTAGGCATACACGCATTAGGACAACCCATTCGCACCCCTGAACACATTCCACAAGCGTACCCCTTTCACAACTACAGTCATTAGTCTGCGTGTGGTTTGTTTAAAAAGGAAGGAGGACAAGAACACGTATACAACTATTTCCATTTTATCAAAAAGATTATCAACAGTATTAATTGCTTTCAATATGAAAGCATCAAACAAATAAGAAACAACTGCTTCAACACTCGGTTTTATTCGTTGTCATTTTAAATATAAACGACTATCTTTTATATCTTCATATAGCTTTAGTTCGCTCCACTCTGGAATACGGATCAGCAATCTGGGTCCATGCTACAATAAGACATGCATATCATAGAATAAGTCAGCGGCTAGTTGTGCCGTTATAACAAAAGCGACACTATAATGAGAACCGACGATTTTTTGACACAAATACTCCGGGATTTTAATGTTATTCATGTGGAAAAAAATAATAATGTAATTTACGTGTAAACACCAAAAATATATCATTTTAAAAAAGCAATATTGGTGGTATTGTACTAATGATTTTTTACTTAGACGAAACACAGAAAATATACAAGTAAATAAAGCATTTTTTTTTTTTTAAAATATCAATGTAAAATTAGTGTTTTCGTTGAGCCACTCGAAAAACAGAAAACCCTCGTCAAAATGTACACACATGTTTACAAAAATGGTAGCGTTAAAACTCGGAGGGGATTATTTTTATTTACACCGTCCCGTTGTTTAGGGATGATGACAAGATAAGAGTAAGGTGTGGTGCACCCTTGAACTGGGTTAAACTCCCCGGTGGTCCCTTTTTGCCACTGAACGTTCCAAGGCGGTACTCCTGTTGGCAACCCTTATATGTCTGTGATGTGCTTTTTTACTGAATGTGTTTGTGAAGTACTTGTTTAATCACCTTTGCGTTGTAAAATTTATTGGAGTGACTGTATTTTGTGAATGCTACTCGTCCTGTTGGACTTGTAACCTTTTTTTCTATGCTTAATGCACATATGCACCGACAAACCACATCCTATGTGAGTTTTATGAGGCTAGTTATGTTACATTACTATAACAAAAAAAGGATACACATCGAAACGGTTCTGGTAAAACTCCCTTAATCGGCCATTTTTTATCAGCGCTCTGCGTATAGTTCATCAAGGGGGCACTCCTCAGTTTCGCATGAATGTCCATGGTGTAAATCAGAAAGAAATCAACTAAGCATCTTTTAGGTCCATGGATGGTCTTTATAATAACTATGAAGCACATGTTTGATGTTGTTTTTTTTAGTTTTGAGTTCTTCTAAGTTTATTTTGGTGTATTGGAATATGCATTCTTTGGGTTTTTTGCAGGCTATAAATAGAAAAATGTGAACCAATCAAAAACTTCCTAAAAGTAGGTAAAATGGCTGATTTTCACTGACGGGGAGATCAGCATGGAATAACTTTTTAAAACGCCGGACTAGCTATGTAGAATTTAGCATTTCCTGATATGCAAGAGCATTATGAGTGCAAACATGACCCTGATATGTGCAGGAAAAAAAAATCTTTTATTTATTGACATTTGAAATATTGCTAAAAGTGCATTTTTAGCATGTTTTAAGGGGTGGGGTAATCTTAAAGAAATGGGACTAAAGTTGTACAGAAAATTCTTTTTGATACTTTTATTTGGTATGGAAACATGGGTAATTTTATTGTCTTCTAAGAAATGATTCAGGCTAAGAGCTTGTCATGGGTTTGATGATTGAGAAATGTACATTAAACTGTGGAGTGCCCCCCCCCCCCCCCCCCCCCCCCCCCCCCCCCCCCCAACGTAACATATAGTCTTGATCATCTTCGACGCTTGATTGTAAATACAAACGTTTTGTCTTGAAACAAGCAAGAGTCGCATACGTAACATAGGAAGAACTACCACTTCCACTAAAGTTATACGTTCAACGAAATATGAAATGTAACAGATTTTTAATAAACAATCCAAAGAACGTTTTCACTGTCATACAGTGACTTCGGATACATTGAACATACTACTCATGCGTTGTGACATGCATATTTTAAAGTGTGTTCTCTATTTGGGAGTCTAATTGTCACTCTGCATCAAGGCTGCAGCCCTGCAA